>OX451740.1:736889769-737042658 GCA_948472305.1 Vicia faba | reverse complement strand
ACATACATGAAAATCTTTTTGCATAATACATTTTATTTGATATTTATTTAATTGTATTTATTTAAATATTAAATATTGTCTTATACATTCAATATGGTTGTAATAACTTAGAATTTAATTTCTTGTCAAAATACCCCCAATCCAAATTTGTATCCCCCTCCCTATATCATGTTGTAATAGTGTAGCATTTAAATTCTCGCACATTTAAAAGCTTCCAATTATGCCATGTTTAGACTTAGGGTTTGTATGCAAATAAAATCAACAACTAGCTTGACCTAATCCAAGATAAACATGCATGAAAAACAAACACAATGCACACTTGCACCCCTAGGGTTTTCAATCCACTTGTTGCCTTCAAAAATGGGCCATGATTGCATGTCAAGTACTTTGGAAAAACAAAAACAAACAAAAAGATCATAGTCCCTCGATGACGCTATCTGAGTTGCCTAAACAAAACGATCAAGTCCCTCAAGAAAATTGCCAAAAATACTTGACACAATTGCTATCATGGTCTATACGATGACCCGCGCCTGTCCCGTTTAACATCCTAACACAAGGTTGTTCACCAAATACAATGGTGAAACAACACTGTTAAAAGGGTTAAAAACATAAGAAAGATCTTTGAGTAATATAGGATAGATAACTCTTAGTTACTTGATCAAAGCTTGCAAAAACATCCTTGCTATCTTCAAAACACACTTCACAACACAATTTCAAAACCCTACTTTCAAACATTGGAAACTTTCCAAAAGACAAAAAACACCTTTGTATACATTCAAACAAGAATCATTACAAAGGTTGCCACAACAATGGCCTCTTTTCAAAACAATCTTCCAAAATCACACACAAAGCACCATTTCAAACAATTGAAAAGCAAAGCAAGTGATCTAAGCAAGTAACTAAGAGCCCATGGATAGAAAGGGTGCTAATACCTTCCCTTTCTATAATATACTCCCCGAACCCAAGAAAACATCTCAAAGGTATTTCTTGTGCTTTTTGACCTTTCCTTAGGATAAAATAAAAAGTCGGTGGTGACTCTTGCTTAACCGAAACATTTGCGAACACAAACGCAAAATACCAAGTCAGTTCTCCCACCGTATCACAGAACTGGCGACTCTGCTGGGGAGAGTAATAAGTGGAGTAACCTTAGGGCTTAGATCACCCTTTGCATGATTATTGTTTGCTTTGATTGCTTTACATTTTGGTTCTCTTATTTGGGCTTGAAATCCTCCACCCGAATTTGGGAAACATTCATAGGTAAATATACGTTATGGAAACTGTGCGGGGTATACCGACACGATTGAAGCAATAGCTATATTAGTGCGACATATTTGTGAGTACCGGTAGCCTTTGAGTCAATCAAAGAGAATACGGGGCCGCTGAGTGATGTCATAAAGCACTAATGAACTCTTTGAACCTTACTTGACCATCTTGGCCTTTTATTAGGGGTAGTGAGATGACCGGATTTGGTGCAGTCCGAAGTTGGTAGATACTCGATACTACACTCATTGAGGGTTGTTTTTTTGGAATATTTTGGTCGCTAGTTAAGTGGCTAAACCAAAACAATGAATATAGAAAACAATCCAGTGATACTGAGCTCCTTAGAACCCGGTTACTATTTATAGGACAGGTTTTGAGCCAATTAAACTCAAGAGGGTACTTACCTATGAAACCTCATGCAAGCCTGAAACTAGGGTTTTGTGTGACTTGCTTGTACATGTGTTTGTGCATACATAATGAACATTATAAAGCATCATATGCATCCACTAACCATTTCAAGGATTTGGATCTTCATCTTTGTTCTTGTTTTGTAGGTCATGGAATCTCTTCGCAGGAAAATAATTCAGGTTAACCTTGTGAGAATCCCTCCTCAACTCAAGGAGCTTACTTCCAGGATTCCAGAGAATTCTCTCTTCAGCGAAAGACATGGTAGACTCCTCAACTTGGTCAACACCAACATTGAAGAGGACATGGTGAAAGTTCTCTTCCAGTTCTTTGACCCCCTCCACCACTGTTTCACATTCCCTGATTACCAGTTGGTATCTACTTTGGAGGAATTTTCTCAACTCCTGAGGATTCCTATTCTTCATCAACTACCCTACAACGATACAGAAAAAGAACCAAAGCCTAAAGATGTTGCTCAAGAATTACACTTGCAACCATCTGACATCAAGGGGCATTGGGAAACCAAAAGTGGTGTCAAGGGATTCTTGGTAAAATTTCTGTTTGAGAAGGCACAAGACTGCTGAAATTCTCTTGATCTATAAGCCTTTGAAGAGATTGTGGCTCTCCTCATCTATGGGTTGGTCTTGTTCCCAAACCTTGATCAACTTATAGATGTGAATGCTGTCAAGATTTTCATATCCAGGAATCCTATACCTACATTGCTTGGGGACATCCTACACTCATTTTACACACGAACAATGAGGAAAAGAGGTGTTCTCATGTGCCGTACTCCTCTCCTAGCAAGGTGGTTTATTTCTCACCTTGCACAAACAGTTTTGAAGAATGAGCATGGTTTAAGGTGGTCACAACGATTGATGACCCTCACACATTCTGATGTACATTGGTGTTCTCAGTCCAGAGAAAATGTCATCATCATTGATCGTTGTGGGGAATTCTCTAATGTCCCACTACTTGGCATTAGGGGAGGCATCACCTACAACCCCTGTCTAGCTTTGAGACAATTTGGATATGCTCGGAGGGATGGCCCTCATGACATGCTGATTTCGGCCTAGTTTTTGACTTCGACAACGATGCGCAAGGACTTCGACCAAGGTTCATCAGAGCTTGAAGGATGCCTAACAAGGTGGATAGTAAGACACTGGGGCACAAGAATTCCATCCCCCTTGAGCCTTACCTCAAGTGGGTACAAACCCGCTGCCAGAATCTTATGATGCCATACCCTCACATTCTCCCCTTGATCAAAGAGCCTGTTACAGAAGGAGAGGTTCCATACACCATCCTACATCCTGACATGCCAACATCATGGGAAGAAATGCAAAAGAGTTGGATCCAACTCAAGAAAGAACGTGATACTTTTGAAGCCAGCTTCTATGCCAATGAGAAGAAGGTTTTGGAGCTCACCCGCCGACTTCACGAGGAGGAGACTCTCAACACTTACATCGCACCAAAGAGGATGCACAATGTCTTTTTACATTAAGAATTTTGTAATATTTTGCCCATGGGGCACTTATGTACTAACAAATTTCTTCTTAATATGACGTGCACTCTTTTTGTTTGCAACAAATTTGAATTTCTGAATCCTTGAATGCATTACATGAATAACATACCATTCATCATATGCATAAACAGGTCTTCACGCCAGGTTTCCTTATCTTTCTGCTGTTTATTTCAGCCAGATGGATTTGGAGCAGACGGTAAAGGATCTACAGGCACAAAATTCACAGTTCCAGCAACTCCTCATGACCTTGGCAAAGGGTCAAGAGGACCTCAAAGCTTTGTTGGAAAAGAATAAAGAGAAAAAGAAAAAAAGACCTGGAGTAGCCACTTTTGGAAGAAGGTTTGAGAGAAATGCTAGGAAGGTTCTTGAGTTCCCCTCAACGTCTGACGAAGGGGCCGGTAAAGGGAAAGGGACTGCTGTGCTTTCTGAATCCGAGGTTGAAGAGGAGGAAGAGGAAGAAGACGAAGACTACTCCGAACAACAGTATCCACCAGCGGACGATAAATATAAGAACCTTGAAGATAGACTGGAAGCTATGGAGTTGCAAAGGGTCCCTAGTTTGGACTTTGAAGAACTAGGGCTGGTTGCTGGGATTGTTATACCTCCCAAGTTCAAGGTGCCGACATTCGCCAAGTACGACGGTCTGTCTTTCCCTAAGATGCACCTGAGGTCGTATGTCAGAAAAATCCAACCTCATTCATCCGATAAAGACCTCTGGGTACACTTTTTCCAAGACAGCTTGTCTGGCACGTAGTTAGATTGGTTTTATCAACTCAAGAGATCAGAGGTTCACAATTGGGAAGACTTGGCAGCTTATTTTTATCGTCAGTATCATTACAATGCTGATTTGGCGCCCACTCGTACTCAGTTACAAAGTATGGGGATGGCTTCCAATGAAGGGTTTAAAGAGTACGCCCAGAAGTGGCGTGATCTGGCTGGAAGGGTGCAGTCACCACTATCAGATAGGGAGTTAGTTGACATGTTTCTGGGGACCCTGTCTGGACCCTTCTTCAATCATCTGATCAGAAGTTCTTCCGCGGGATTTACTGAACTGATTTTGACCGACGAAAGGGTTGAGGCCGGTATTAAGAGTGGAAAGATTCAAAAGGATGCTTCCGCATCCACGGCTGTTAAGAAACCCTTCCCATCCAAGAAGGAAGCATCTGATGTGTATTCTCAGAAGGGACAGGGAAGAACTGAGCGTCGGCCGACTGTAAGGGCTGTGATGATTCAAAATTCGTCAAATGATCAACCTCATAACAATCAGTCGAGACCTAATCAACAACGGGTGGAAAGGCCACAATGGCAGTTCACCTGCATCAACATGATGCCCGCTCAAGTACTTCCTCATTTGTTGAAGCTGAATCTGACCAGTTTAAAGGAAGTGCCAAAGAACCCTAACACCTCCTCTCCATACTACCACTCCAATACCAAGTGTGCTTACCATTCCGACAGTGATGGGCACGATACAAAAAATTGTTGGGCGCTTAAGAATAAAATCCAGGATCTGATTGATGCTAAGGAAGTAGAATTTGATGCTCCTGAGAAGCCCAATGTTATATCTGCTCCGATGCCCAAGCATGGCCACAATATTGATGCTGTTTTGGAGGACACTCATGTTACTGATGTTGTTGACCTATTGACGCCATTACGTGTGATTAAGGAAATTTTGTTGAGAGTCGGGATCTTTCCTGGTTGTGGTAAAGACTGCTATTTTTGTTTGAACATACGAGGTGATTGCCTAATGTTGAAGTCAGGTGTCCAACGCCTGATGGATACCCAAGAGATACTTTTCTAGAAAACCCCTGTTGATACCTTCAATCCTGTTACTTCTGATACTGTTTCTATTTCTACCAACGATATTGCAATTATAACCATTTCCAATAATCCTCCCAAGGCTTGCAAAAGGCCTGTCAGGATTACACCGAACTCTATATGTGTACCATTAAAGATCACCATGCCGAGACCCGTCCCGTACCAATCCAGCAAAACGATACCATGGAACTATAGGGGAGAAATATTCTACCATGGTGTCAGACAAATCGAGACAGTCCAAGAGATTTATAAAGAAGAAAACCCTGACGTAGGGAACATCGCGGGTACAAGCAAGATAACCCGCAGTGGCCGGATCTTTTCTCCGGAGATTGCTCCCCCTCGAGCAGTTTTCGGATCCTTGAAAGCTTCTGCACCTGTTGGACCATCTGTGCAAGGCCCAGTGATTGAAGAACTGGATACTCTTGTAGTAAGACCATCCGCTGAAACTACCGACAAGGGTAAGGGGATACTGGAAGTGCCTGTCAGTACGAAGGCCCATGTTGTGGTTATCCCCGAAACCACTCAGAAAGAAATGGATGAAATCTTGAAAATAATCAGAAAAAGTGACTACGATGTTGTGGAACAATTAGGGCAGACCCCTTCTAAAATTTCAATGTTGGCTCTTCTGCTCTGTTCTGAGGCCCACGCTAAGACCCTGATCAAATTCTTGAAGGCGGCACATGTTCCCCAAGAGACTTCGGCTGACCAATTTCAGGAATGTGTGGCCAGTCTTACTGCTGATAATGGCCTTGGCTTTTCCGATGCTAATTTAACTCCCAAAGGAAGGAAACACAATGATGTGTTACATGTTTTAGTTGAATGCCGAGGAACCACTCTCGCCCATGTCTTAGTTGATACTAGTTCTTCCTTGAACGTGTTGCCAAAGAAAGCCTTAGACCGCTTGGACTGCAAAGGATTGACTCTCAAGCCTAGTAACATCATTGTTAGGGCTTTTGATGGTTCATGGAGAGGTTGATATTCCTATCAAAGTAGGCACAGAAGTTTTCAACTCCACCTTCTACGTGATGGACATCCGTCCGTCATATTCATGTTTGCTAGGAAGACCGTGGATCCATTATGCCAGGGCAGTTACCTCCTCTTTGCACCAGATGTTGAAATATCCTGTTAAGGGTAAGATTATAATGGTGCACGGCGAGGAAGAGTACATGATAAGCCACCTCAACTCCTTCCGTTATGTGGAGTTGGATGGCGAGTTCATCGAAACACCTTTCCAACATTTCGAGGAAGTTTCTCCCGAGGTAGCAGTTGCAAAGACAATGGTTGAGGTGCCTATCGTTCCCAAGCATGTATCTAGGATGGCATCTCTCAAGGACGCATAGGCGGTGATCAAAGAAGGGAAGAGTATAGCATGGGGGCAATTGCCTGATTTTCCCCATAAGACGGACAATTTTGGACTAGGGTTTACAGCTGCAGGACAGAAGGCTATGCGTCGTTCCAAGACTGGAGGGCCACCCATAAGGATCACTCATCATGGAATTAATGTTGTAGAAGATGAAGATGAAGAGAGCCACTTTGAAGATTGGATCTTTCCGACCGTCGAAGGGGGTTTGAGCAACTGGGAAGCAAAGGATTTTGTTCCCATCACCTTTATCAGCCAGTAATTTTATCTTTGAACAATTTCCCATTTTTATGGTCTGTAATAACTAAAACAATTCGCACACTATTTTCACCTCATGCCTTGCCCGGGGCATGTAGGTCTATTTGTAAGGGTTTGATTTTCTTCATAATCATATACCATGTTTTAATGAATCATTGGACGTTTTTCATCTATAAACTGTTATGTTCATTTTCTTTCCTTTTGCATTTTTGTTTGTTTAAGGATGGCTATCCCTTACACACACCCACACTCACAAATGCAGGTACCCATCCATTCCGGATTCCATGGGCAACTGTTATGTTTCAACCTTCGATAACTCTGAGGATTAGGTCAATCACGCTGAGTACGAAGTTGACGAAGATTGTGAAGTGCCGGGAGAGTTAGCCAGACTTTTGCAACAAGAAGAGAGGGCCATTTTGCCCCATGAAGAGTTGCTAGAAACCATCAACTTGGGGACAGAAGAGGACAGGAAAGAAGTAAAAGTAGGTGCCAACCTGGAACCAAGTGTCAAGGAGCGCTTAGTGCAGTTGTTAAACGAATATGTTGAAATCTTCGCCTGGTCTTATGAAGACATGCCGGGGTTAGACACAGATATCGTGGTTCACCGTCTCCATACAAGAGAAAATTGTCCACCGATCAAGCAAAAGGTTCGCCGAATGAGGCCTGACATGTCTGAGAAGATTAAGGCTGAAGTAATGAAGCAATTCAACGCTGGCTTTCTGGCTGTTACTTCCTATCCACAATGGGTTGCTAACATTGTGCCCGTACCTAAGAAGGACGGCAAAGTCAGAATGTGCATGGACTATCGGGATTTAAACAGGGCTAGCCCTAAAGACGATTTTCCACTACCGCATATCGACAATTTGGTTGACAACACCGCTCAGCACAAGGTGTTTTCCTTCATGGACGGATTCTCGGGATATAACCAGATCAAAATGGCCCCCGAGGACATGGAGAAAACTACTTTTGTCACGCAATGGGGTACCTTCTGCTACAAAGTGATGTCGTTCGGACTGAAGAACGCAGGGGAAACCTATCAACGCGTCATGGTAGCTTTATTTCATGATATGATACATCATGAGATCGAAGTTTACATAGACGACATGATATCTCGATCACAGACAGAAGAAGAACACCTTGGTCATTTGCAAAAGCTGTTTGCCAGGTTGAAGGAGTATAAGCTCAGACTGAACCCAAGCAAGTGCACTTTTGGAGTTAGGTCTGGTAAACTTTTGGGATTTATTGTCAGCAACAAAGGCATTGAGGTTGATCCAGCTAAAGTAAAGGCTATACAAGAAATGTCTGCCCCCCGTACTGAAAAGGAGGTTAGAGGATTCTTGGGACGCTTGAACTATATTGTGAGGTTCATCTCTCACCTGACATCTACCCGTGAGCCAATTTTCAAATTGTTGAAGAAATATCAGATAGTTGAATGGAACAGTGATTATCAAGTTGCTTTTGATAAGATCAAGGAGTATTTGCTAGAACCTCCTATTCTGATGCCACCCGTCGAAGGAAGGCCGTTAATCATGTATCTGACTGTTTTGGATAACTCAATGGGGTGCGTACTGGGCCAACATGACGAGTCTGGTCGAAAAGAGCATGTCATTTATTACCTTAGCAAAAAGTTTACCGACTGTGAGACTCGCTACTCACTGCTCAAGAAAACTTGCTGTGCTTTGGTATGGGCTACTCGCCGGCTAAGGCAGTATATGTTGACTCATACCACTTTGCTGATTTCCAAGATGGATCCGATTAAGTATATCTTCGAGAAGCCTGCTTTATCTGGAAGAATTGCTAGATGGCAAATGATCCTGACAGAGTATGATATCCAGTATACTACCCAAAAATCTATAAAGGGGAGTGTACTAACTGACCATCTAGCTCATCAAGCTGTCGAAGATTACCAATCTATGAGATTCGACTTCTCTGACGAGGACATCATGACTTTGGACAACATCGAAGGTAACGGACCGTATGACGGACTTGAACAAGGATCCCAATGGACCCTGTACTTTGATGGTGCTTCAAATGCACTTGGAAATGGCATCAGTGCGGTACTCATTTCTCCGGAAGGTTGCCATACACCCTTCACTGCCCGGCTTTGTTTCAGCTGTACCAACAACATGGCCGAATATGAAGCTTGCATCTTTGGTCTCAAGGATGCTATAGACTTGGGAATCAAATCTTTGGTCGTATTCGGGGACTCGGCTTTGGTTATCAGTCAAGTCAAAGGAGAGTGGGACACTAAACATCCTAATCTTATACCATACAAAGAACATGTCCTGACGTTGTTGCCTCATTTAGAGCAGATTACTTTCGAGCACTTCCCGCGAGAAGAAAATCAGCTAGTAGATGCTCTGGCTACAATGTCTTCCATGTTTAAACTCAACTGGGATAACGAGGCTCCCCAAATTACCATCGAGCGAATGGACGAACCTGTGCACTGTCATGAGATTAATACTGAAGAAGTTGTGGAACAACCCTGGTTTCATGAAATCAAAAGGTATCTCCAGACTAGAGAGTACCGTGAAGGAGCTTCCGTAAATGACAAAAATTTATTAAGGAGATTTGCTGCCAATTTCTTCCTAAGCAATGGCATCCTTTATAAGCGCATCCATGATTGCGTTTTACTTTTTTGTGTGGACAAAGCTGAAGCAGAGTTGATCATGACTGAGATACACAGTGGCACATTTGGCACCCACTTGAGCGGACATACGATGGATAAGAATATTCTAAGGGCAGGCTATTACTGGTCTACCATGGAAGCTGATTGTCACCAATATTCCCGTACTTGCCATAAGTGCCAAGTCTACGCCGACAAGGTACATATTCCTCCTGTTCCTCTCAACGTTCTGACATCTCCTTGGCCATTCGCAATGTGGGGAATTGACATGATTGGAGAGATCAAGCCCACGGCATACAATGGACATCGCTTCATCTTGGTGGCTATTGATTACTTCACCAAATGGGTCGAGGAAGCTTCCTTTGCCTCCGTTACAAATAATGTGGTTGCCTGCTTCATCAAGCAGAATCTTATATGCCGGTACGGTATCCCCGACAGGATCATCACGGACAACGGTACGAATTTGAACAATACTATGATCACCGCTCTATGCGAGCAGTTCAAGATTTATCATCACAATTCATCTCCCTATCGGCCGAAGATGAACAATGTTGTTGAAGCTGCGAACAAAAATATTAAGAAGATCATTTAAAAGATGACAGTCACCTACAAGGACTGGCATGAGATGTTACCATTTTCTCTACATGGATACCGTACCATGGCACGTACTTCAACAGGGGCAACCCCATTTTCTTTAGTATATGGCATGGAAGTTGTGCTACCCATGGAAGTTCAGATTCCTTCCTTAAGGATTATGAAGGACGTTGGTTTGAGTGAAGACGATTGGATTCAGACCCGGCTTGATCAACTTAATTTGATCGATGAGAAGCGACTTACTGCTGTTTGTCATGGTCAGACGTATCAAAAACGGATGATCAAGGCTTTCAACAAGAAAGTTAGACGTCAAGTATATCAAGTCGGAGATCTTGTAATCAAGCGGATCATCTTACCGCAAAGTGATCCCAGGGGCAAGTGAACTACTACCTACGAAGGACCATTTGTGATTAAGAGCATCTTTTCTGGTGGGGCAATGATTCTGACCACCATGGACAGCGACGATTTGCCGCACCCTGTGAACGCAGACATAGTCAAAAGATACTACGCATAAAACAACCCGACAAGTTGAAAACCCGAAAGGGCGACTTGGGCAAAAATGGGCATCCTAGTGAATCGAAAACCCGAAAGGGCGGTTCAGGAAAAAATTAGGGATAAAACAAAAAAAATATGTACACCCGGCAAGTTGAAAACCCGAAAGGGCGACTTGGGCAAAAAGGGGTTTCCTGGTGGATCGAAAACCCGAAAGGGAGGTCCAGGCAAACGTTAGGGAATTAAAGCGTATGACTATGTCTCGTCGGATCACTTTAAGAACAATCTCTTCACCAACAAACTCCAAGCTTCTGATTAATACCGTCATCGACGGACGAAGCAGCGAATGGACAAGATATTCAGAGTTGTGAAGGCTATAGCAGAATGGGAACCCCATGGGATTATTACACAATAGCCATCTTTTCTTTTTGTATAAAATTTTTCTCAATTTTTATGACAACATTCTCTTACTAGGATGTTTGTCTCCTTTGTACAAAGATATTCACAAAAGTTAATACAAAATACTTCAAAGTGCAGAAATTTGCTTGCCTTTCTTTTCTTTTTACACTTATGTTTTATTTGAAAACGTCCAATGTTTTGTTAAATAGGCATATGCTTTTGAATATAATCACTGCTTACAAATAAAACGAAATTGAAAAAGGATAATTACTGATAGGTTTGAAGGAGTAGGAAGAAGTCTTTATGCCATTCCAGAAGAAATCCCCTACGGTACATCATTCAGATCCTCAACAAGGCAAAATTTGGAGTATATTTCCCCAGCTAAGTTAATTTTCAAAATTCCCATCAGAGTTAAAACTCCCGAGCCTCAGTGGAGCCTGAAAACCCTGAAATAAATATCCCCAGCAGAATCAGAATACTCTAAACCTTCTTCCCCAGCGAAGTCAAATTTCCAACTACCAATCCCCAGTGGGAACCATTCAGTTTTCCCCAACTTCCCCAGTAGATTGGCGTACAACCCAAGCTCCTGATTTCCCTGGCCGAGTAAACACTCTCCCCACAGAGTTATTTCCCGACAGAATGAAGATTCTAGTTCATGTTTCTCCATTGGAAGCCTCTCAGGTTCTAATTCCCCAATAGAGGTCTTCAGAGTTTTCCTTATTTCCCAGGAATGTCATTCCCCATAGAAGTTGTCAAAGCTCTTGTTAAATCCCCACAAGTCACCAAGGATTTTCAATCCCCAAGCAGTCAACAGGGATTTCTCATCTCCAACAATCAAAGATTTTCGGAATCCCCAGCTTTGGTCAAGGATTTACTTTCCCCCGACAACAATCAAAGATTTCATTATCTCTAGTTATCAAGGATTTATTTTCCTCAACAAGACAGCTACTCAGCTTTCATGTACATCCATTACATTCATATATCATAAACATGGATGAAACACAATTCATTGCATCATACATATCATACAACATAACTTTGTGTTTCAGCTAACATTTTACCCTTTTCAGGATAAGATTAAAAGGTTTTTGATAACAATTATTCAGATACAGTACGGATACACCCCAGACACGGCAGTCATTTTATTACTCATTCAGAACTCCAAGTCAAAATACAGTATGGATACACCCCAGACACGGCGGTTATTCTACTACTCATTCAGACTTCAGCAATCAGATACAGACTAGATACGCTCCATACACGGCTGCCATTCTATCTCTCATTCGGATTCAACTATCAACTACAATTTCAGATACGCTCCAAACAAGGATGTCGTTCTGGCCTTTACACCAGCAGTCTGATTCCCCCGGTGCAGTCGCCACGGAAGTCACTCTGTCACTTATTCAGATCCCAGTTACAGTACGGATACACCCCAGACACGACGGTCATTCTACTACTCATACAGATCTCAACTTCA
This sequence comes from Vicia faba, assembly GCA_948472305.1. Classification (NCBI taxonomy): domain Eukaryota; kingdom Viridiplantae; phylum Streptophyta; class Magnoliopsida; order Fabales; family Fabaceae; genus Vicia; species Vicia faba. The sequence continues at coordinate 737,030,453 of OX451740.1, read as the reverse complement.
GATACAGTCCAGATACGCTCCAGACACGGTTTCCATTCTGTCACTCATTCATAGTTTATCCCCAGCACACAGTTGCTTCATACGCAGATATTTCTATGTTACCTAGACACAATACAGATACACTCCAGACTCGACAGTCATTCTGATATTCATTCAAAATTCAAATACAGTTACAGCTCAGATACGCGCCAGACACGGACGCCATTCTTTTGCTCATACAAACTCAGTCTCCAGATGCAGTTCAATGGCATTCCAGACACGGATACCGTTTTGATGCTCTTTCTTCTAACCTACAGCATTTGGATTCAAAAAAGATTCTTGGATGGCATCTTTAAGCCCATCTCCAGCAAGGTAAGCCCATCTCCAAATGGCATCTTTAAGCCCATTCCCGCATCTATGTTTTGACAAGTGCAAATTTACGGGCACTCTAGTGTCCAATCCTCTTTTACCTTCGAGTCACGAAAGGCAAGCTTGCCAATCTATCTCTTCAGGTTCAAGAAGATTGAACAGGGGCAACTGTTGTACCCCAAAATTTTCCCTCCCATATTCATCAACATTTCTCATCACAAGGCTCTTGGAACTCAAGATCAAGCTAGGGTTTGCTCTGCTCAAGACACCTCCTTGCACTGTTGACCTAAATTAGGATTTGAGTTTGCACAGAGATATTTTGACCTACAATTCCCAAAGTGACTTTCATACTTCATGTTGGACTCACAAGTTTGTCCATACTAAGTTTCAAGCCTTGATTCAAATTTTTGCCCAGTCAATTGGACAGTTGACCTAGAAATCAACTGTATTGGGGAAAAAATCAACTGTGGCCAATTGACAGTCAAACCTCATGAATTTTGACCCACATCAACATTATGAACTCTCATGAACCATTTTATCAAGTTTGGATCACAATTCCACAAGAAATTTGATCAGATCACCAAAAGGGCAAAATGGTCAATTTTAGGGTTTTGACTGCACAAAGGCAATTTTTGACTGTTTGACCTAGCCAATGACAAATCAAGCTCAAATATGGACTCAAGGACTTAATTACATTGTATTGACCCATTCAACAAGTTCAAAATATCTCAAATGCATAGGATTGACAGATGAATGTTTCAGTCAACTAACAAAAATTTGACGGTACACTAAAAAGTCAAACTTTGACTTTTTAGTCAAAATCAAGTGCCAAGAGTTATATTTCATCAATACATGTCAAATTATGAAACTTGTTCATCAAGAAACCCAAAAATGCAAATTAGGGTTTAAAATGGAAAATTTTCATAACTTAGAAATTTTCTAAGTTATGAAATTTCTTATTTTTTCCTAACTTTGTCCCATTTTTTCACCAAGATGAAAAAGGATTCAAACAAAACTTGCAACATCAAAGTTGTAGTCCATAACAAAGTCTAAAACTTTTATTCACAAAGTTTTCTCAAAATAGGCTTGTATCTCAAGTTATAATTTTTGGAACAAGGGTACCTAAAACTTTTAACTTAGAGAAATTTTGCCCTAGTTTAGGTAGGATTTTGACCCATCTTCTTGGCCATTTTTCACATAGTTCCACTTGGATTTTCAAGTTGCATTTCAAATATGGATTATAGTACATGTTCCAAGCTTTCCAAATTGTCAAAGAACTCCTCAAACACATTTGTGGTTAGAGAGAATCGAATACTTGATGTTGGCAAAAACTCACTTTGATCCATGGCCAATACATGTTCATACAAACTTGCATTTTCAAATCAGCATGCTTGGTACTAGCTTGCAGGCCTCAAAACCAGTTTGCACTCTATAATTTAATGCATAACCATTGAGTTAAGGTGTTATCTTGGTCATTTGGACATTGCATACAAGATTAATCCTTATTTGGAAAAAGGTAAAATGCCATTTTTCTAAAGTTGCACTTTATGTCAAACCAAAATCCTTGAGACATAGGGCCATATCTTTGAAGCAAGATTCAACCTACCAATTCCAAGAACCAAGAGAAAAGTATGCAGCATGATATAGGGCTTGTACAGGCTTGCATTGAGAACATACACACTCTTGCTTGAAAAAGAAGAAAAGTTGCAAATCATATGCCATCACACACATCTGTTAAGACCAACTTACACAAATATTGTAGACAAGTTTGATACCTCCCAACAAGCCAGAAACACGACCCTTCTGCCTCCAAAACCCCTTGTACACAAAATCCCTATTTTGCTGCAAAATAGGGCAAGCTCTGCAAACTTCAAGCCATAACCAAATTCCATCGTGCGTTTTGTCCAAAGATACTTTAAACACCTTCCAACCAACATATCTAAGCTATCCAGATAATCCATTGCTAGCTGTAACACCTCTAACACACATTGCCATTTTTGTTTCAAAGCTTTGCAGGTTGAGTTCTCTGGCACGATTCAAGCTATTTCAAAATAAGCCAAGCATTGGAAAAGCTTCCTTGGACCTCATGCAAGCTCAAAAGAAGCTCAAACACCATTGAAGGTTGCCACATTGTCCAACTCGAACCCAACTGAAACGGGTATTTCATGGACTTATATCTCTCTATTTAGGAATAGTTAGGCTTAGGTTTGTGAATGAAATATTTTTTACTCATAGCCCTGAAGCCATACATATGCTTAGTTTTCATTTACATTAATCGTGCTAGGAGAATTTCATCCATAAACTTTCTGAAAAAACTAGGTTAGAAATTAGGGCCAGAGAAATTTTCTCTGGTCTTTGAGAGTTAGTCCAAGTTTTTATATGGTTGGATTCGTTGTTTAATGCTCTACAATGTTCATGTTATGAGTTTTGTCAAAAAACAAAGAATCAGGAGATGCCATTTGTGTACAGAAGCGCGCGTGTTTTGATTCAAAGGAAGAAGATGAAGTCTGACTGGGTTGGGCCTGGTTGTTCTTTGCTTTTGACACCCCACTTTTCTGTTTACACCCCCTGGCCCATTTATTTGAATATTTGTCATTTCGATATTTTTATTTTTTATTCAGACTTTATTATTTTTTGTCTAAATATAAAAAATGCCAAAAAATTATTTTCTATATTTTTCATATTTATTTGATATTTATTTTTATCTTACTAGTATAAATATGTAAATAGTTTATTTTTCTTTTATTAAAACTCAAAGAATAATGTAAAAAAATATGCTTATTTTTATTTATTATTTTTTATATACACTTAAAAACATTTTCTTGAATATACACATTTTTTGTAAATAATTAATTTTTATTTTTTATATATTTAATATGTTTAATATATATATATATATATATATATATATATATATATATATATATATATATATATATATATATATATATATATATATATATATATATATATATATATATATATATATATATATATATATATATATATATATATTATTTTATTAAATAATTAGGTCAAAAATACAAAAATACTATATTTTCATTTTTATTAATATTTTACACTAAAAATATCTTTTTTTTTACAATATACTTTTATTTTTGTATAAATTAATATATTATTGTATATAATTAATAAATAATACTATTTATTTAAGAATTAGGGTTTTGCCCCTAAATAACAAAAATAATTAAAATTGACCTTTTTTTTATTTATTTATTTACATTTCACATTGAAAAATACTTTTTACATACATGAAAATCTTTTTGCATAATACATTTTATTTGATATTTATTTAATTGTATTTATTTAAATTTTAAATATTGCCTTATACATTCAATATGGTTGTAATAACTTAGAATTTAATTTCTTGTCAAAATACCCCCAATTCAAATTTGTACCCCCTCCCTATATCATGTTGTAATAGTGTAGCATTTAAATTCTCGCACATTTAAAAGCTTCCAATTATGCCATGTTTAGTCTTAGGGTTTGTATGCAAATAAAATCAACAACTAGCTTGACCTAATCCAAGATAAACATGCATGAAAAACAAACACAATGCACACTTGCACCCCTAGGGTTTTCAATCCACTTGTTGCCTTCAAAAATGGGCCATGATTGCATGTCAAGTACTTTGGAAAAACAAAAACAAACAAAAAGATCATAGTCCCTCGATGACGCTATCTGAGTTGCCTAAACAAAATGATCAAGTCCCTCAAGAAAATTGCCAAAAATACTTGACACAATTGCTATCATGGTCTATACAATGACCCGCACCTGTCCCGTTTAACATCCTAACACAAGGTTGTTCACCAAATACAATGGTGAAACAACACTGTTAAAAGGGTTAAAAACATAAGAAAGATCTTTGAGTAATATAGGGTAGATAACTCTTAGTTACTTGATCAAAGCTTGCAAAAACATCCTTGCTATCTTAAAAACACACTTCACAACACAATTTCAAAACCCTACTTTCAAACATTGGAAACTTTCCAAAAGACAAAAAACACCTTTGTATACATTCAAACAAGAATCATTACAAAGGTTGCCACAACAATGACCTCTTTTCAAAACAATCTTCCAAAATCACACACAAAGCACCATTTCAAACAATTGAAAAGCAAAGCAAGTGATCTAAGCAAGTAACTAAGAGCCCATGGATAACCATGGATAGAAAGGGTACTAATACCTTCCCTTTCTATAATCTACTCCCCGAACCCAAGAAAACATCTCAAAGGTCTTTCCTGTGCTTTTTGACCTTTCCTTAGGATAAAATAAAAAGTTGATGGCGACTCTTGCTAAACCGAAACATTTGCGAACACAAACGCAAAATCCCAAGTCAGTTCTCCCACCGTATCACACTTTTGGACTTTGCAATGCACCCACAACCTTCAAAAGATGCATGATGGCGATCTTTGCTGATTTCCTGGATGGAATAATGAAATTCTTTATGGATGATTTCTCTGTCTGTGGAGAAAGTTTTGAAGGATGTTTAGCGAACCTTGAAATGGTACTCAAACAATGCGTGAGCGTCAATCTTGTACTCAACTGGGAAAAATGGCATTTCATGGTCCGCCAAGGGGTTGTACTTGGACACATTGTGTCCGACAGAGGAATCGAGGTGGATAAGGCAAAAATAGAAGTGATAAAAAACCTTCAACCTCCTAAAACTATTAGAGAAATAAGAAGTTTTCTAGGACACACCGGTTTTTACCAATGTTTCATCAAAGATTTCTCTAAAATAACCAAGCCATTAACCGAGTTGCTGATGAAAGACGCTGAATTCATCTTTGATGACAAATGTTCCGAAGCGCTTCAAACGCTTAAACAAGCACTAATCTCTGCGCCAATTATGCAATCTCTAGTTTGGAGCAAACTGTTCGAGATAATGTGTGATGCAAGTGATTATGCTATAGGTGTCGTTCTAGGACAATGAAAAGTTAAAAAACTCCATGTTATATACTATGCGAGTAAAATCCTAGACGAAGCCCAAATGAATTATGCTACAACATAAAAGGAACTTTTAGCAGTTGTGTTTGCATTAGACAAATTCCGTTCCTACTTGGTGGGAGCTAAAATTGTCATTTACACCGATCATGCTGCTATTAGATACCTTCTAACTAAGAAAGATGCCAAACCTAGACTATTGAGATGGATCCTATTATTACAAGAGTTTGATTTGGAAATCAAAGACAAAAAGGGAATAAAAAACGTCGTAGCAGATCATCTTTCTAGACTTGAAAATCTGAAGACCAAACAAGTACCAATTAACGATGATTTCCCATATGAGAAACTTATAGCTCAGTTGGAAACCAATGAGATTGAACATTATCAAGCCGACTACCCCTTAGAAATAGAGACCTCAAGCCTTGAAACCGACAATTTGGTAAAAGTGGCATTAACTCACTTTGCTGCACCATGGTATGCAGATTTCGTAAATTACCTAGCCGCTGGTGTCTTTCCACCTGAGTTGACATACCAACAAAAGAAGAAGTTCTTCCATGGCCTTAAACACTACTACTGGGATGAACCCCTCCTCTTTAAAAGAGGTTTTGGTGGTATTTTTCGTCGTTGTGTGCCCGAGGATGAAATTGAAAGTATTATAAACCACTGCCACGCTGCACCTTATGGAGGTCATTCAAGTACATCAAAAACCTGTGCGAAAATCCTACAATCTTGTTTCTTTTAGCCTAATCTATGGAAAGATGTGCACATCGTTGTTTTAAACTACGACCGTTTCCAACGCACTGGCAACATCTCCAGACGCGATGAAATGCCTCAGAAAGGTATTCTAGAAGTAGAAATTTTTGATGTTTGGGGAATTGACTTCATGGGACCCTTCCCATCTTCCTTCGGTAACAAATACATAATCATAGTTATCGATTACGTATCCAAATGGATCGAATCTATAGCCTCTCCAACAAATGATACACAAGTAGTAATCAAGCTTTTCAAGAAAATACTATTTCCTAGATTTGGTGTGCCGAGACTCGTCATCAGTGACGGAGGCTCCCACTTCATCTCTAAAATCTTCGAAAAACTCTTAGTGAAATATGGAGTTAAACACCGTGTAGAGACACCATACGACCCACAAACGAGTGGTCAAGTAGAGGTCTCGAACATAGAAATTAAGCAAATACTTGAGAAAATTGTCACCACATCTAGGAAAGATTGGTCTTCTAAGTTACACGAAGCATTGTGGGCATATAGAACAGCTTTTAAAACACCCATAGGGACCACACCTATCAAATTAGTCTATGGAAAATCATGTCATCTTCCGGTGAAACTCGAGCATAAAGCTTATTGGGCTATTAAAACCCTAAATTTAAATTACTCTGCCGCTGGAGGAAACAAAATCCTAGATATTAACAAATTAGAAGAGCTTCGATTAGACGCTTACGAGAATGCCAAGATCTACAAAGAGAGAACGAAAAATGGCACGATAAACGCATTTCTAGGAAAGAATTCAACGAGGAAGATGTAGTACTCCTATTTAACTCCCAACTTAAACTTTTTCCAGAAAACTACGCTCTAGGTGGTTCGGCCCTTTCGAAGTCACTAAGGTTTTCCCAAGTGGCACCGTAGAAATTAAGAGTAAGTCTAGCGATCCATTTATTGTAAATGGGCAACATCTGAAGCATTACCATTGTTTCAAAAATAAAGACTACTCCACTAGCCTAAAGCTTCTACAGCCACCGGCTGAATCAAACAACTAATGTGAAATTGAAAACGTGTCGAGCTTGCAACGTTAAACAAGGTGTTTTGTGGGAGACAACCCACAATTTTATCTTTATATCTTTATTTAACTTTTAATTTTTACTTAAAGTTTTATTTATTCTCCTTATTTCTCTTATTTTCATCTTTCTTTTCTTATTGTCTTTTTCTTATTTTTACTGTAAAGGCATTTGGCCAATGCTAACTAGATGTTTCTATAATCTACTTACTTTTCAGGCTAATTTACTTTTTAGCTAGTGACTAACTCTCGAAATGGCAAGAGTAGATTATATGAGTATTACTTTTAGGGGAAAAGATCAAATGAGGAGGTTTGAGGACTTGGTCAATAGGGAGATGACACCCATCATCTATACTGATGACCGTGCTATGACCGCCTTAAGCATTAGAGAAAGTGTCTTATACTTGCTGCACCAGATAGGTTGGGATACCTCTCCTATTCGGATGAGGTTTAGTTCATATCGTAGGCTTACCCTAGAGTTCCTAAGTTCTTTGAATTATGTTCCTAACCATGGACTAGGATTTAACCGTGGCCTGATCTGGTTTAGACTGTTTGGAATTAATTTCCGTTATAACAATAGTGAGTTTGCTAACCTTTTAGGTTTCCCTATTGGCCCTGATGTCTTTACTATCACCCAAGAGGATATTCTCTCCAACCATGAGCTTAATTACTTTCGGGGTAGCATAACTGGTACCAACCACCCTAAGCCTGAAGATATGCATTCTAAAAGTATCCATAACCCTGCTATAAAATACTTCCACAAGATCCTGGCCCACTGTTCACAGTGATTTCTGGTGAACAACCGCTAGTCTTCCAAACTATCGAATAAACTTAATAACTGTTATTCAATTTCTCTGGTAACTTGCAGGATCGACTAGATTGATCCTATGGAACATAGTTGTCTGGTTAAGTCTAATTGTAAAACTGGCATTCATATTCAGAACTTCAAATTAGAATTGTTTCTAAGATATCCAATCCACTTCGATTGCTATACTGAATGGTTCGAAGGATAACTTCTATATGGTATTAGGAATGTTCATGAAAAAAGTTTAAAGACTTAAAATTGGGTAAATAGCAGGATTAAATGAGTGGATGCAAAAGTTACTAAATGTTTAGAGGGTTCGAACATAAGAAAAGTATTTAAATGCAGAAAGGAATAAATGACTTCGAATGTAAAGGCTTTAATGTAAAGGCAGAAAACGTAAAATGTTTGAAGCACAAATGAAACGGAAATAAAAGACAAAACTGGAAAATGTAAAGAGTTTTCATTGAATTGTAAATGCTGGTGTTATCATACGTACATCTTTCGAGCATTCGTTTCCCTATCCATGCGGTATTTTGAATGTTATTGGATTTGTACAACAGATATGACACACGAAATCCTAATACTAAGACCTCTATTTATACTATTTCGACCATAACGGTCTTGTTATCAGAATCTGCCACGTTCGAAGCATGCAGAGCAATACTTCCCTCTAGCCTCCACGCGTCCTCGAATGTTCCAATGCTTGTGTATTTTAAATTTCCAATATCCCGCTTATGTTTAAATTTCAAACGCCTTGGTACCTTCATTTCGAATTCGTGTCGAAAATAACCCTCACAGATATAGTCTCCTTATTATTTCGAACAATGCTTTAGACTTACACTCCACAACTACCATTCGAAACCTTGAACTTTAATATTTCCATTCGAAACCAACATTCTCTTCCATTCTAAATCATCAAACTTGCTATATTCAAACAAAACCCAATCATTTTATTTCGAACCATAATATCAAAATCTTCAGCCAACAAAATGCCCCTTTAAAATATGTATTTCGAACCCTTTGAGAAATATTTATTTTAAATAGATTCACAAGATTTTGATAGGTCTTTTTGAAGAATCGTGACATTTACTGTGCATGACTTTACCCACGTCAATCAAGACGCTTTTTTGAGCACCTAACCGTCTTGGACCAGTTACCACAGCATGGTGCGGTTTCAAAATAATGATTACTATTAATCACACTTATTACTAACACTAGCCCTTACGCCACCTCCCTCTGAATCCAATCAACGATTTCCATGTACTCCTAGTCCCTTTAGTGGGTGTTTACACTCACTCTATAAAACTTATCAGTTTAGTCTTTTTCTTCTTTTCTCCAAAATTCTGAAATCCTCCTCCTTTTCTCTAACCCTAAAACTTCCAGCAATCTTAACAATGTCTTCATCAACATCATCACAATTGAAAAAATTATCAAAGAATAAGAACAAGAAAATCAACACGGAAACCATCATGGAGAGCAAAGTGAGTATTTATCAGAATCAATTTGTACTCAATCCTCAAGTGATCTCCAAAGAGAAAGAAATGTTGTACGCTTCTCAGGTATTAATCCCTACCACTGTTGCTGGAAAAAGGTTTGCCCTAATGGGTCCTTTAACTGTTTTTGAAATTCTGAAAGATACTAGGAAAATTTTTCTTGTTTGCTATAAATTCAAACCCTTATTCAACAAGATGGATGCCCCTAAGGCAGGAACTGAAGACCTCAGCGAATCATCTGATTCAAAAACCACTGAAACTCCAACCTTACCTCCAAAAGATCCTTTTATTTTAGATTATATTAAAAGTAATTTCAAACCATTTCGATCTTGCCCCACTTTAGATGTAGCATATCAAAACTGGTTCACTAAGGTGGAATCCAAAAAATCTCAACAATGGGAAGAATTAGGAATTTATAACTTAATCAAACTATCGAAACCAGGCTTCACCTACAGTCACCCATTGCTATTTGCTTCATTGTACTTCTGGGACAGCACTTATAACACCTTCCATCTTCCAGGCGGAATGATAACACCCACCTTCTTCGATATAGCTGCCATCACTGGTCTTTCACCAGTGGGGGAAACTTACATCCCTGACAACGAAGAACATTCCAGCATTATTGACTTCGATGTCAAACTAGCCAGCTTCTCAAAATTCATCAGCCATTATCATACTGAAGGGGATGATGTCTCAGATGTAGAACATATCGCTTTCCTCACCTTGTGGCTGTCACGATATGTTTTTTGCAGCAGATCCCTGCAAATGGCGAGTAGGTTCATTCCCCTAGCCAGGGATTTGCATGAAAATAGGAAAGTCTGTCTGAGTGAACTGTTACTTGTCGATCTTTATGAGAGTTTAAGGTCAGCAGTTTCTAGTTTAAAACCCCATGCTCCAAAGAACATTCTTCTGGCTGGACCCTTTTGGTTGCTTCAATTATGGCTTAATGCCATGTTCGAATCTTCTTTATCAACCGCTAATACCATCATTGAACAAGACCCATAAATAGCTGACAGGAGCATCAAAGGCACGAGGCTTCGAAAACTCACTCCAAATGATGACAAGGATGATTTCAAAGTCCAATTTTCTAAATACATCATGATCTTCTCCAAAAGACACAAGTTCGAAGAGTCCATGGCACCTTTCACTCAAAGGACTTGTGGGCCATCATGGTTCACAATGCCTCTCTCAGAAGCCGTCAAGAGTAAAGAGATGCAGGACATTTGGAAAGCGTTTCTTCTTCCTAGGCTAATTTCCTCAAGAATTACCCCAACAAAGAATCAGATTTTCCTTCTGGCTTATCAACCTAATTTCGTTTCTCGACAATTTGGCATGTGCCAATTAATTCCTGAACCTTTGTTCCATACACAAAGTGCCATAACCTCAGGCAAAACGTTCAAAACAAGAGAGGCCAAATTGCAACAGGAGCAATACCAAGACTTTGCTCAGTTTGAGCTTTTACCTTTTGAGCCAACACACTTTACAGCGAAAGGATTTCTTGAATGGTGGACTAAGTTCTACCAGACATACATGTTTGACACACTCACCATTCAACAAAAGCTAACTGGCGCGTTCAATGTGCAGGTACACTCCAAGAAAGGTATGTTCACTCACGTCAAAGAAATTAGGGCTTTTCAAAATTATTTCGAAACCACTTATGATCCCACACACTTGGGAACCACTGTACATCAAGCGGCCGAGACCTTGAAGGAAAAATTTAAAGAAAAAATTTCTAAGCTCAAACTTCCTTCAGGGTTGTCACCTGAGGATAGGTATAGGTTGGCACTCGAAATTCACCCACCTAAATTTCCTAGGTTGCCTACCTCAGAACTGGCTCTGGCTTGGTTTCCTCCATACCCTTGGTGGTTCACTTGCAAAGAAATGTTCAAATACCAGTCTCTAAAGAAATTAAAACCATCTGAGACTGTGACATGGGCTCGCTACTGGCTTCATAATTTCCCAGGACATCGTCGCTATGACCTTCCTGCCATTTCGATTACATCTAATCAAGGCACAGGTGCGAATGCTTGGGAAAATTCCAATTGTATTCTAATTCCCTCATCTTTAACACTTTACCTTAATTGTTTCACTTTTCAGCCATTAGGATAAAGAATGTTACTTCAAAATCCAAGGAAGGGAACACTTCTCAACAAGCTATTGAAGTTAGTGATGATGCAACTCCAACAATACCAATAACAACAACAACTACTACAACAACAACAACACCGGCAGCAGTAGGCATTTCCATTTCAAAGGTATTCAACTAACCCTGTTGTTTCGAGTAAACTGGAGTTTAATATTTAGATCTAACTTTTGTCTAACCCTTTTCAGACTAGCAAACTTCCACCAACAACTCCCAAGAAACGGAAACAAGGCCCCACTGACAAGGACCCCAAAACTGGTGAAAATTCTCCAACAGCTTCTAAGAAGAAGAAGAAGAAAGAAAGCTCCAAAGGCCATGAGCCTACTAACGTTCTTGGGCTTGATCCCAAAGAAGTTGCTCCCTCAACAACATCCAAAATTCCACCTTCGACCTCCAATGTAATATTGGAACATATTGACAGCAACATTCCTTCTGATAATCCACAGGTAATTAAATTCGAATTCATAACAAAGATAGTTATTCACACCTTAGTGCATACTCTTAATTAATTTTGTTTATGCAGGATACTTCGAATGCAAACCCCACTGCTTCAAATCCTCCAACCGGGATTCATGCTCCAATCACTTCCTCTATTCATGGGGACTCCAGAAACTATGTGCAAAACAAAGGATCCTCCAACATGGCGGTCCTGACTGGAGCTTCGGAGGTACACGATGATCAAGGCACCTCGCCCCCTTTGAAGGAAGGAAACGAAGGATCACCCCACAAGTCCAAAGAAAATCCACCAGAAACTTCTCTTCTGAAATCCCCTCTTGGAACTCTTCAAGAGAATCCAACAATCACTCATGCTGAAAAGGACAAGACTGATTCTTCTCAAGAGAGTGAAGAAACTGCAGAAGAAAGTTCTGGTGAAGACGAAACCCAAAGTGGTTCGGCTGGTGGAACGAAATCTGATGCTATTAGCAGCGAGACCAATACCATTGATGTGGTGGATCCATGCGATGAAGGAGACAACGATGAGCAAGGCAAGGATGAAGATGATGGGGGTAAGACTAAAGAAACTATGGAGGTCGAAATAGATGCGACTCCTTTGAACAAGGAACTTTCCCCAACTTCCCAACCTCGACTGACTGAAGAGGAACTAGCTCTCCTAAAACAAAATGACCCCATTGGGTATATGAAAATTAAATTGTCCCAAAAGGACATCCCTTTCACTAGGGTTGGCACTGGTTCAACGAGCAACACATTGTCCCCGGATGCTAGAGCTGTACTCCTTAACAAAGTCAGGAAAACAATCCTTGATGTAGACCTATTCGAAGTTCTTAAAAAGGATAGCACCGCTTGCTATACCATGAAGGAACTTCTTACTCAGGTTAACTCCACAACTTGCTCCTTTCCAGTCAGCACTATATTGTTCGATCTCCAAGTTTTATTGGACGATGTAACTGGATGTCTCCTACAAGATGAATTGGCTGCTGCTAAAGTTCAAGAGAAACGAAACGCCATGGATGCTGCTTATGAGCATGCTTCGAAACTTTCTACATAGGCTGAAGACCAAGCAACGCGTTTAAAATAAGCGAAGGCTGACTATGAAGTTCGAGCGCGGTCTATTCTATTTTGGGAAGGACAAATTCAAGAGCTCCAACAAAAGGTCAAAGAAGCTCAACAACAACAATTGGCTTACGAAACTGACAGCGTTAGTAACCAATTCGAAGAACTTCTTAACAAGGGCCTTTCCGAAACAGAGGCAGCAGAGCGTATCAAAAGGGAAGTAACTACTCTGGAAGGAGCGAGACGTTATACCCAACAAAGGCTTGAGTCTTTCAGAAACACCTTCGCAAGATTGAGAAACAACGTTTATTTTTAAACATTTGCTTATTTGAATTAATTGACACTTGGTTTTGTAATATTTAAACAATGCCATTTTGGCAATGTATGACACCATTTTGGCATCACCTTGTGATACTTCGACTAGGTTGCTATTATTCGAATCTCCTGCAGGTGAGGTCTATATTTCTTCAAATATTTTCCGTTCACCTTTAAGATCTGTTTTTCATCAGTTAACTCTTCGTATTTCATACGCATTGTTTGAGAATCGTTTTAGTATTCGAAAAGGTCCTTCCCAATGAGGTGACCATTTACCTAATGCTTTATTCTTCTTGTCCATGGGCAATATGAATTTCCAGACTAAGTCATTTACAGTGAATGTTTTACCTTTCACCCTTTTGTTGTATGCCCTGGCTACCCTTTCCTTTTTCCTTAGCAGGATTTCCAATGCATGCAATCTAACTTCGTCTAACTCAACTAACTCATTCATCATCATCTCCCAGTATAATGCAGATGGGATCTCATTTTGCCTTTGAATTTGAACTGACTGCAGATGAATTTCCACTGGTAAAACAGCATCATGGCCAAATGTTAGTTGGAAAGGCGTGGTGTTAGTAGCTTCCTTAGGAGATGTTCTACAAGCCCAGAGTATTTGGTCCAAAGTCTTATGCCAATTTTTTGGCTTCTTACCAACATGTTTTTTAATTAACCCTATTATCACTTTGTTTGCTGCTTCGACTTGACCGTTTGCTTGAGTGTAATATGGCGTTGATGTTAATAATTTAAAACCCATCTCCTGAGCAAAATCCTGCATCTTTCTACCAGTGAACACAAAACCTTGGTCTGTGGTTATGCTCTCTGGTAATCCGAACCTATAAATTATCTGTTTCTGTATGAACCCAATAATAGCCTCTTGATCAGCAACTATTAATCGTATTGCTTCGATCCATTTGGTGAAATAATCAATTCCCACTAAGATATATTTTTGTCCTTTAGACGAAGCAGGATTGATCTCTCTTATTAAATCTAATGCCCATCCTCTAAAGGGCCATGGTTTAATGATCGAATGTAACTCACTTGCAGGAGCATGTTGAATTCCTGCATGTTTCTGGCATTCTTCACACCCTTTAGCAAAATCTATACAATCTTTGAGCATGTTGGGCCAATACATGCCATATAGGAATAACAACCATTTCATTTTATGGCCTGCTTGATGTGCCCCACATGCCCCATTGTGGACCTCTGATAATGCTAAGTATGCCTTACCTTCTCCTAGGCACTTCAGTAATACGCCTTCTTGGGTCTTCTTGAACAATTCATTTCCCATGAGGACGTATGCTAACGCTCTATATTATATCTTCCTATCAACATTCAGTGTTGGGTTTTTTAAATAACTCACTATTGGACTTCGCCAATCTGCATCTGTCAAAGTGTCTATGGCAAATACTCTGAATTCCTGTTTGTCAGCACAACCTAACTTCATATTTTCTAAGTCTGATGGTATGAGTCTAGTAGCCACAACCCTTCCTCTTAATCCAACCAAATCTTCAAATGCTTTGGTGGAGACTTTATACCCAGAAGCCAAATGTGCTAGGTCGTTTGCCTCCTGATTTTCTATTCTTGGTATATGTTTAATATCCATGTATTCGAATTTTTTGAGTAGCCTATTAGCTATGACGAAATATGTAATCAAATTGTCCTTTATGCATTTGTATTCCTTCGTTATTTGCTTGACCACTAGCTCCGAATCTCCTCTAATTTCGACTCTAGTTGCCCCCAATTCCAACAAAGCTTCAAGTCCAACGATAAGCGCTTCGTATTCAGCTTCGTTGTTCAAGCAACGAGGACCATCTAACTTGTACTTGAATTTTATTGGAATTCCTTCGGGAGAAATTATAAGAACTCCAACACCACTACCATCTTTATGGGTTGAACCATCAAAGTATAATTTCCAAGGTTGCATTTCAACGTAATCCATGACAGTATCTTCGATCAGTGAATGATCAACAATGAAATCACAAATTACCTGACCTTTCACAGCTCTTAAAGGGATGAAAGTCAAAGAATACTCTGTCAAGGCCAAAGCCCATTTACCAATTCTGCTATGCATTATTGGTTTCGAAAGCATGTGCTTGATAATATCGAAATGAGATGAAACATAAACATCAACAGGCTTTATATAATATTTAAGTTTCATACAAGATAAATACAAACAGAGACATAGCTTCTCTATGTTGCTATATCTGGTTTCTGCATTATTCAACACCCTACTTAAATAGTACACGGCCCTTTCGATGCCATTGCTACCTTCTTGTGCTAACATACTACCTATAGTAAATTCAGAGGCGGATATGTACAATCTCATGGGTTTTCCCCACGAGGGGGGAGACAAGATAGGAGGCTGAGTGAGGTATCTTTTTATATTGTCAAACTCCTCCTGATGTGCTTCGTTCCATTCGAAAGTTTGTCCTTGCTTCAAATGAAGTAACAGAGAGAAAGCCTGGGTTCTTCCACTTAAATTCGAAATGAACCTTCTTAAAAAGTTTATTTTTCCTAGCAAAGACTGCAACTCCTTTTTTGATGTAGGTGCTTTCGTTTCAACAATGGCTTTGGTCTTGTTTTGGTTGATTTCAATGCCTTTCTTATGAACCACAAAACCAAGGAAGTCTCCAGCCTGCACGAAAAATGCACACTTAAGGGGATTCATTATTAAGCCATGTTTTCTCATTCTTTCGAATGATTGGCTCAAATGATGCAAATGAGTTTCTGCAGATACTGATTTGATGACTATATCATCAATGTAAACCTGCATCAAAGTCTCAATGAAATCATGAAAAATCGAATTCATTGCCCTTTGATAAGTTGCTCCATCATTTTTTAAGCCAAAAGGCATTACTACCCATTCGTAGGTGCCTAAGGCTCCTGGACAATGAAATGATGTCTTTAAATCTCTAAAATCTATGCAAATTCTCAAAGAACCATTCTTCTTAATAACATGTACTATATTTGCTAACCATTCGACATAACTTGTGGTCCTGATGAATTTGCAGCGCAACAACCTTTCAATTTCAACTTTGATCTTCGTGAGAACTGCAGGTGCAAACCTTCTAGGGGTCTGCTTGATGGGCTTCTTGCCATCCTTGATTGGAAGTCTGTGTTCCACTAACTCCCTCTTTAAACCAGGCATTTCATCATAATCCCACGCGAAACAATCTTTGTTCTTCCCAAGGACTTCAATCACTTTCTTTTTTAGGCTTGAATTGAGTTTTGCGCTCACATAAGTTATTCTTTTTGTGTTTTCATCTCCCAAGTTTACCTCTTCTAGTGGGTCCTGTGCTAACATTTTGGCCCCAGAGTCTGTGGGATCCCTCTCGAAGCCTAAAGGTTCTTTATCATAAATGGCGTCTAGCCTTTGATCTATATCAACTATTTCTTCTTCAAAGGGTAAGCCTTTTGAGCCATCCCCATCTGTTTTGTTTACTTCTGCAGCCATACTATCCAGTTCAGCTTCTAAGACCGCCTTCCATTCGTTCTCAGCCATGTAGGCCGAAATCTTTTCGAAGAAAGAGAACTCAGTCATGGGCAGGATTATCGAATTCCCAGCCTTCTGGCCGTCTTTGTGCAGTGCCTTCGACTTCTCCATCCCCCTTGATTATCCTTCGATCCCAATACATTCCATCATGGCGAAGAGTCATGTAATAATGCGCATTCCTGGTCTCATTGATCTCGTTGTTAGGGGTACAAGGAGCAATTTTGGCCAAGTGTTTGTCATAGTTTCTCTTATCAACTAAGTTGACTGCTGTCATGAAGTAGCTTTGGTCAACTTCGATATTTTCAACAATGCCATCCTCTCTCCATAATACTAACCTCTGATGCATTGATGAGGGGACTGCTCCAACGCCATGGATCCATTCTCTGCCCAACAGCAAATTGTAGTTGGCTTTAGCTTCGATCACCATGAACATAGTGGGTCTGCAGCTTGATCCTACTGTCAAATCCACTTGAATCACCCCCAATGTGTGGCCTACTTTACCTTCATAGTTTGATAGTACCATATTGTGTGGTTTTATGTCAACATCTTGTATCCCTAACTTCTTCAACATGAAATGAGGCATCAAGTTCACTGCAGCGCCTCCATCCACCAGGACTTTGTTTACGCCATGTGTACCAACTTTTGCTCGAATAAACAATGGCTTTAGGTGATTTTGCATGGCTGGTTCTGGGTATTCGAAGAAGGCATTTTTCTCTTCGACAGCCCCATTATCCATCACATAATAGCATACTGGCCTGTGTTTCGTCAGGTCTATTGCATCATCCTCTTCATGCTCTTCGACTTCAGTCTCTTGCCCAAATTCGCAAGGCAACACAGATACCACATTGCAGTTGATGTTGAGTGAAGATTCCCCTTCTGATTCGAAATTGTCAGTCAGCATATCCTCATTCTCCTCTGGACCTGGCGTATATTCCTTTGATTCATTTTGCTTTGTTTCAAAGAAAAGTCTCCTGCTAACCGGAGGTTGGTCCCCAGGTTGATTGTTTGGTGCAGGTTTGTTGGTGCTTGATTCCTCTTTGTCTTTGCTCGAAGCCACTCCTTTGTTTAGCGTAGCATCTCTCTCAGCTTTTCGAACTCTTTGTTGCCTTCGCCATTGTGACCTGGACATAGGGTTCTTTCGCTTGTAGTTTTCCAACCTTACTTCTTCTCTTTTCGCCATATTGAACTGCCTTTTGTACGTCATGGCATGGCGTGTATTCCGTTCATTATTCCTCCACTTGTCTCTCCCATTGTCAGCTCTAACTTGTAGCCACTTGTCCGTTGGTGCATCAGCAGGAACTTTAAATGTTACCCTTCGAGCGCCTCTAGGATAAGGGCTGTCAGGCCTCCGTTGGGTGTAGTTGTTCTCGAAACGTTGGCCCATTTGACCAGTTTCTCTGTGGTTCCAACGTGGGGCGAAAGGGACTGTTTCGAAGGTTTCAGCCACTTACTGATCATATACTGCAGAACATCTTGGACACATTAAGCATTTGGTTGCCCCCTTGTGACAACGAACTAAGAACCCCATAAGACTTTCTCCAGCCTTAGGGTAGCATCTGAACAACTGGTTATCCTGGCGCCAGTTAACACCTGTTCGTGCCCTTTGTCTTTTTTCAAAGTCTGCAGCAATTCTCTGATTACAAATGATGCTACATCTGGGACACAACATCATTGCAGCATTCTCTTTGTGGCACAACATAAGGTAATCTTTGAGACTGGCATCCCTAGCATACCTGTCTTCCATCTTGTATTTTTCTTTCTCTAAGTACCTTTCCATTTCTTCCATTTCAGAACAAGGTTGCTCCATATTTACCATGTTAACATCCACATCTTCTCCCTTGATATCAGTATCTCCCCAACCTGTAGGTTTGATGTCTTCAATTCGGGTCTTTGAGCTTTCTGGGGCGAATATTTCACCATGTAATCGAACTTTCCGCTGGGCTCCCCCAAGGTATCCCATATTTCCTTCTGAGGAAGAACTGGCAGTGTGATCTGTACTTTCTCCAACTTTTGCCTCAAACCTTCAGTAGCCTGTGTCAAATTTTATTTCTGGTTTTCTTGGCCTTCAGTAGCCTGGATTTCTTTCGAAGCAACTAAAGGAACTGCTTCGATCAAAGCTTCTTGTTCCTTATGGAAGTCCTTAGTAACTTCCTTTTCGATTTCAATTAACACGTAGTTTTCGTCTTCAGTGCTTTCCTCTTCTAATGGAGTGTCACCTTCATTTACTCCAACCATATTTATCTCTCCAATGTATGCAGGTTCAGAGTAATTGGTGTCGGCAACATCTAAAGGGTCATCATCCACCTTCATCTTTGGCTTGTCGGCGAACCTTAATCTACCATCCCTGATTGCATTTTGAATCAGATCCCTGAAAAGAAAACATTGTGAGGTTTTGTGGCCTAAGAAACTGTGATACTTACAAAATCCTCTTTTCTTTCTTTGATCTAAAGGTGGTAATTTGACATTCGATGGCACTATTAGTTGGCCATCTTTGACAAGAAAATCAAAAATTTTATCACATTTCGTTACGTCGAAGGTATAAACCTTCTTTGGGAACTTGTCACTCTTCTCATTTTCAATAATTTCTTTCCCTTTTGTGGGAACTAGTAGTTTACAAGAATAAGGTGGAGCCTGTTTCAATTCAGTGAGATCAATTTCGACCTCTTCGAATTCAGGATAATCTTCTGCTTCCTCAGTTCCGACATAGGAAACCCTTTCTTTCTTGCTATTTTTAAAAACCCTAGCCTTCTCGGCCTTTAGTCTTTCGACTTGTCGAACCCTGTCCGCTAATTGGGCCATATCCCTCAAGTGTTGTGTATCTAGTTTCTTTCGAATGGAATAGTCTAGGCCACCAGCAGCCATTTCGACTAACTCATGTTCAGGAACTACTGTGAAACATCTAGACTTCAAGAGTCTGAACCTATTCAGATAATCATCTATGGGTTCAGTAAACTTCCTCTTGACACTGGCTAGCTCTTTCAGACTTATTTTAGATTGTCCCATGTAGAATTGTTCATGAAATAACCTCTCCAAGAGAGTCCAAGTATCTATGGATCCAGGAGGCAATATGGTGAACCATGTGAAAGCGTTCTTAGTTAAGGAACTTGGGAAATATTTAATCCTAAGGTTCTCATTATTTGCTATATCTCCCGCTTCGGTCAAATACCTGGCTATGTGTTCGACTGTTGACTCATTGGTGTCTCCAGTGAACTTCGTAAATTTAGGGACTTTATATCCCCTTGGTAAATCAGTGTGCATCACATAATCTGCTATGGGAGAGGAATAGTTTGGCCTTCTAATTCCTGTATTGAGACCGTTTTGAGCCATAATCCTTTCTATCATGGTGGTTAAATTATTTTCTGCCAAGATGTTGTCATTTCGAATTCTATGAACGACTTCATCAGCATCTTGGTGTCGACCCACCATGACAACTCCTCTAGGTTATTCTTCTCGAAACTCTGGGACCTCTAACCTTTCGACCCGTGCCCCTGGTTCTACAACTCCCCTTTGTGGTTCCTCTCGAATCACTGGGACTTCTAACCTTTGAGCCCTTGCCCCCAAGTTAACCCCCTCTCCAGCTGGTCTATAGGGTGGGTCATCAGCAATTTGTTCTATGATGGGTATGTTCGCTCGAACCCCCGCCTGATTCTGCCTACGCCTTTCTGGCGGAGTGAAAAAATCTGCTATTCGACTCATGTTGTCCGCGTTTTCTCTGTTGGTTACAGTTACATTTTGTACTACTGGGGCAAAGATTTCTTGCACAGTCTACGCTAACACTCCTATCATATTATGGTTACTATCATCCATTAATTGCCTAAAGGCCATCTGATTTTCTGTGGTTAAGATAGGCAATGTATTATGACCCACTGTACCTTGGGTATTTGTCATAAATTGGTTGGCCCCAGATCCGGACCCAAATTGTGGTGACGAATTTGATGTAGAATTGTGCAAAACCACCATAAAAGATATTGGCATCCCATAGGAGGGATTTCTGAGTATAGTGCCATCGAAACTGGGTGGTCTAGTTGGTGGTGGGGTGGCGAAATGGGTTTGTGTCCCTGGTGGTGGGACAAATCCTGCAAGATAACCAATGGTCCCTGTATTTCCTAGGGTCGAACTGTTGGTTGTTGTGCCACTTGCTCCATTTGTGGCCACACTACTGGTAGAAGATGCAATAGACTGTGCGTTCGTAGGGATCGCGTTAGACGTCCCCGTCGAAACAGATGCATTGATGCCTGTTCCATGTGGGATATTTTGTTCCCCTTGTTGATTATTTGGATTAAACATCCCACTACTACGTTTTCTTCTGGGTAAGGGTTGGTTACTATTAGTTGTTTTACCACTTCTAAGGTTCATATAACGGCGAAATCGATATTCAAAAAAGAACTTACACGACAAGATTATATCCTAAAAATCTTTACTTTCAACTTTCTTAACAACCTGTCCCACCGGGTGTGCCAATTTGTTCACAGTGATTTCTGGTGAACAACCGCTAGTCTTCCAAACTATCGAATAAACTTAATGACTGTTATTCAATTTCTCTGGTAACTTGCAGGATCGACTAGATTGATCCTATGGAACATAGTTGTCTGGTTAAGTCTAATTGTAAAACTGGCATTCATATTCAGGACTTCAAATTAGAATTGTTTCTAAGATATCCAATCCACTTCGATTGCTATACTGAATGGTTCGAAGGATAACTTCTATATGGTATTAGGAATGTTCATGAAAAAAGTTTAAAGACTTAAAATTGGGTAAATAGCAGGACTTCAAATTAGAATTGTTTCTAAGATATCCAATCCACTTCGATTGCTATACTGAATGGTTCGAAGGATAACTTCTATATGGTATTAGGAATGTTCATGAAAAAAGTTTAAAGACTTAAAATTGGGTAAATAGCAGGATTAAATGAGTGGATGCAAAAGTTACTAAATGTTTAGAGGGTTCGAACATAAGAAAAGTATTTAAATGCAGAAAGGAATAAATGACTTCGAATGTAAAGGCTTTAATGTAAAGGCAGAAAACGTAAAATGTTTGAAGCACAAATGAAACGGAAATGAAAGACAAAACTGGAAAATGTAAAGAGTTTTCATTGAATTGTAAATGCTGGTGTTATCATACGTACATCTTTCGAGCATTCGTTTCCCTATCCATGCGGTATTTTGAATGTTTATTGGATTTGTACAACAGATATGACACACGAAATCCTAATACTAAGACCTCTATTTATACTATTTCGACCATAATGGTCTTGTTATCAGAATCTGCCACGTTCGAAGCATGCAGAGCAATACTTCCCTCTAGCCTCCACGCGTCCTCGAACGTTCCAATGCTTGTGTATTTTAAATTTCCAATATCCCGCTTATGTTTAAATTTCAAACGCCTTGGTACCTTCATTTCGAATTCGTGTCGAAAATAACCCTCACAGATATAGTCTCCTCATTATTTCGAACAATGCTTTAGACTTACACTCCACAACTACCATTCGAAACCTTGAACTTTAATTTTTCCATTCGAAACCAACATTCTCTTCCATTCTAAATCATCAAACTTGCTATATTCAAACAAAACCCAATCATTTTATTTCGAACCATAATATCAAAATCTTCAGCCAACACCCACACCCTGTTTGGAAAAGAACAAAACATTTCTTTAGTGTCCTGTGATGAGCTTTTCATTTTGTTTTGTGCTTCACAAAATCATCCTATCAATGCGGCTACCTTTACGTTAGCCAATTTTACCCGTATTATAGAGACTACTCATACATCTATCCTTATAGGAGGCCTAGTTATAATGATTGTGAATGCTATCGGAATGAGACAACCACTTCTAGGATTAAACCCCTATGGTAGAATTCGACCTATGAACATCTGTTTCTGTTTCAACACTTACCTTATAGGAAACCTTGGACCACATGAGTTTGACTTACTCCTCAACCACAACACTGTCCACCAATTTGTTTTAGCTAACCCTATAACGAGTGTTCACAACAGAGATGATTGGATTTTTGATCTGGATCACCCACCTACCCCACCCTCACCTGAGACACCTCAACCTTATGAGATCCCTGATGATTTTGATCCTCAGACTCCTCCTCATTATTATGATCTTCCTTCCCCTGATCTTCGTGTAGTCTCCCCTGATGCATCTCCTGTGTCTGCTGTTATTTCTATTCTGGTTAATGCTGGACCTCCGCCTCCTGATTTTACTACTGCTATTGCTAATTTAGAGACATAGATTAAAGGCTTACACGGAGAGTTCACCACTTTGTGCATGGACTTTCACGGTTTTATGGATATCGTAACAGAGCAGTTTGATCATATATATAAGCATGTCTATTATGTTACTCCATCTCCTGGAGGCCCACATCGTAGCTAGATAGCTCCTACTATTTTTGTTGAATTATTCTGATCCTTCTTTTTAGAGCAGTAAGGACACTATGTTTTAAGTATGGGGAGGAAACATTATTGTTTTGCATTATTTGTTTTGTACCTTTCACATTCAGTTTCTTTACCCAGTAATATTATTTTATTTCTTATTATTCCTATTTTTAATTTTTTTTGTTATTTAACGTTATTGAGTATTTTATTATTTTTATGCCTCTTATTAGTATACTGAATAAATATTTCCTATCATTTCTTAATTTATGCTAACCATTAGAAATATCTGTTATTATTATCATATACATGTATACCAAGCTCTAAAGTATAATTATTTTATATATATATATATATATATATATATGTATATGTGTTATACAGTGGGAGAACTGACTTGGGTGTTTTGCATTTTATCGCAATTGTTGTGGATAGCAAGAGTCACCATCGACTTTTCTTTTATCCAATAAGGAAATGCTGAAAAGAACAGGAAAGACCTTTAGAGATTTTTTTTTCTGAGTTCGAGGGGTAAATTATGAAAAAGGAAGGTATTAGCACCCTTTTCATCCGTAGTTATCTACGGGCTCTTAGTTGCTTGCTAGATCACTTGCTTTTGTTTGAAAGTGTACTTGTGGTGTGGGTTTTGAAAGTATTTTGAAAATTTCTTTGTAATGGTTCTCGTTTCCATAAGAACGCGTACAAAGTGTTGTTTCGAAAATAGTTCAAAGAGGTGTTTGTGGAATGTGTTTTTGAAAGTGATTTTGAAAAGGTTTCTTTGTAATGGCTCTCGTTTCTATAAGAATGTATACAAAGTTTTGTCTTTTGAAAATGTTTCAAAATGAGATTGTTGGTGTATAAAATGTTTTTGCCGTGAGCAAGCGAGCAACTAGGAGAAATCTACCTACTCAAAGGTCTTAGATGTTCTTTTCATCCTCCTTTAGATGTTGCTATCTTACCATTGTTTTGACAAGAAGCCCCGTCGTTGGATGTGAAGGGACGGGCGCGGGAAGTTTGTATAGTCATGGAAGGCAACCCATTGGACGTTTTAGAAATGTCATTTAGGGACTAGATCGTTTACCAAAGGCAACATCGAGGGTTATCGAGGGTCTTTGCTAAAACGCCCATGTTCGAGGCACACGACTATTTTCCGAGGCAACAAGTGAGATTACCCTAAGGGTGCATGTGTGAATAGTTTGTTTTATTTACATGCATTTTGTCTTGATTAAGGGTTGTCTACTTGTTCGTTTTTATCTTGCCATACACACCTATTTACTAGCATTTGTGCAAAAGTAATAAAAGTGCAAAAAATAAATCCTACACTATTACAACCATATTGAAGTGCATAGAAAGATAAAGGACTAAATAAGATAAAAAGAAGGAAAATGAGTGTATTTCGTTTGGGGCAGGAGAACCCTTTGATTTGAATTTATGGGCTTCCTTCAATTGGGAGTTGGCACCCGTCAGGTCATGGCCTTCGATTCTGGCTTTCTGGGGCTCGGAAGTCAGCATATGGTACCCTTCGACTAGGGCCTAGAAGCAGCATGTTGTGCCTTTAGATTGGGCCTGGAATCAGTGTAAGCATGCTTTTCATCTGGTCCTAGAAGTCAATATGGTTTGCCTCCTGGTTGCCTCTTTCATTTGACCTGGAGAAATGGGGTAGAAGCCAGAAGCTTCGTTTCATATTTCCTGTTTCATGTTCCTTTCGTTTGAGATGTTAAATAGCAACATGGCCTAAATCCATGCTAGCACTGCCTTAGGGCCAAGTTAATTCTTGAAATATTTATAAGAAGCCAAAAGCAAAAACCAAAAGGCAATAGAACAAAACTATAAGGGTGTAAACGAAAAAGGGAAAAACAACAATATGTACATTCTTGAAAATAAAAAGGAGTTTTATTTACATGTGCTGGAAATGAAAGATGCAAGGGTAAGAGTAATGTAGCTTGCTGCAGCATTGAAAGTGAACTGGACCTTGAGTGGTGACCCTGGGCTTCTCTTGGATTTGAAGGGAGGGGACAACATGTGTGCTTTGGGACTGGATTCGAAGGAGGAACGAAAGCAAGTGTAAGGCTTCTATCCACTGGATTCGAAGGAGAGGGGCCTGAAGCTTGGCTTGGAATGTCGATATGAAGAAAGAAAGAAACAAGTGTTATGTTTCTTTCTAAGCTGGATTCGAAGGAATGTAAAGTGTTTGTTCTTCAGAATCGAAAAAAAAGTGACAAGGGGATTCTGGGTTTGTTCTTCACAAGTGCTTAAGGACTTGAGAGATTTTGTTGTGTTTGAGAAGATTTTGGAGGTTTCGTTGCTCTAGTAAAAAAATCCTCTCTTTGATGTACAAATGAACTCTCTATTTATAGAGGAACAATTTGAAATGCTTGAGAGTAAAAATAATAAAATAAAGGCTCGGCTGGAAAGTAAGCACCCACTTGTGCCAAGATGGGTGGTTCAGATGGATTGCTTCCTTAGAAGGAAAACAAGCGCAAGGCTCAAGAAATACTTTTCTAAAAAGTAGTATTATATTATTAAGGGAAAGTGGTCATGGACAGCAAATGAGTAAAAGCCTATTTCAACTTGCATAGACAATTAAGAGTGAGTCATAGGTTTGAGGCCTGAAAAAGGGGAAACACGTATCCTACCACATGGGTTTAATGCTCAACTTGATATTTGGATCGAACACCTTATCTTTCGTTTTGGCCCTACATATCCAACCTTCGATCAAACTCAAGAGCAAATGAAATTGAATGTTTCCAACAATGGCCTGTCTTTCGATTTGGCCATATTTTACTACATGTACCATTTTGAACCCTTTTGTTTTTGATTATGTAAGCCCAACCTTCGACCAAACTCAAGGTAGGCAAAACTAAATATTCCCCATAATGGCATGCCTTTCGATTGGTACATATTCAGTTACATGTACTACTTTGAATAGGCAAGAAAATCTCAATGGCATAGTCAAAACGAAAGGAACTCTGGATTACCTTCTTACTTCACCAACAGAAGCCAAATGCCCTAAACGAAGGTTTTCTTGAAATGGATCAAGCAGGTAGCTTCGAAGGAGGTTTAAAATCCAAATGAAAGATGTCCCTAAACTTGCATTCGAAGGAGGATTTAAGTTCAAAATGAAGGATGTAATCCAAGTGGCATTCGAAGGAGGCTCTTGCTCAACTGAAGTTTGCATGCAGGAACGCAGAAGGTGAGTGCCCAAATGAAGACTTGCATGCAGGTACTTGTGTCAAAACGAAGACTTTGCCTTGCAGGGGGTACATGTGGCCAGCAGGTCATGGCATTCGATTGCAAGCATGCAAGCAGCATACTTATCCAATCGAAAGGCTTGCCCTGCATGGGGCACTTGTGGCAGCAAAAATTGGTTTTCAAAGCAAGTATGCAGGCAGCAAAAGACACAAATGAAGCCTACAACAAGAAGTCACATGCCCAAGCGAAAGAGGCACGCTAGCAGCCATTTTGAGAAATCGAAGAAGGCCAAGAGTCAATCGAAGGGTGATGAATTGAAGGAGACTTGTTTTCCTCCAAATTTGTCAAAATGTTATTTTTATCTATTTTCTCCCTTTTTGACAGTTTTCCTTTTAATTTTGGCACTGGAAAATCCCAAAGTACTTGTGCAAGCTTGAATCCTGAGAATCTTTGTGAGAAAACCCTTGAGAATTGAGAGGGAAAATTTTTGGGTACAGCAGCTGCCCCTGTTCAATCTTCTTACAACTGAAGAGTTAGATTGGCGAATCTGCCATTTGTGACTTGAAGGTGGAAGATGATTGAACACTAGAGTGCCCAGATATTTGCATTTGATGATATGGTGGTTGATTATGTAGGGAATTGACTTAAAGATGCCATTTGCATAAATGATGGATAGTTGTTGGAGATGGGCTTATAGATGTCACCCAGAGTGATTATTGACAGGAATTAGACTAAGTCTAAATTCTGACTTCAACTGGAGGAGAAATCAGAATAAATGTTTGGAGCGATTTATCTGAACCATAGGAAATGTCTACCAGAAAGAATCAGGATAAACCATTAAGAGATTTAAACTGAACCCGCTGAGGTCTTGGATATTCTTCAATTTATGATGGGCCTGTGTAGGGCTGCTTCATGATGAGTCCATGAAAAACTGCATCTGGATATGTCTGAGAAGGAACCTGGGTATGATTACTTCATGATGAGTCCATGTAAAACTGCATCTGGAAATGAGAAGGAACCTGGGTAGGGTTGCTTGTTGATGAGTTCGTGTTAAACTTCATATGGAATTTTCTGAGAAGGAACCTGGGTAGGGTTTTCTTCATGATGAGTTCGTGTAAAACTGCATCTGGAAATCAGAAGGAACCTGGGTAGGGTTGCTTCATGATGAGTCCGTGTAAAACTGCATCTGGAAATAAGAAGGAATCTGGGTAGGGTTGCTTCATGATGAGTCCGTGTAAAACTGCATCTGGAAATGAGACGGAACCTGGGTAGGGTTGCTTCATGATGAGTCTGTGCAAATCTTCATTTGGAAAATGAGAAGGAACCTATGTAGGGCTACTTCACGATGAGTCCGTGTAAAACTTCATCTTGGAAAGAGAAGGAACCTGTGTAGGGTGGCTTCATATGGTCGTGTAGATAATTGCCCTGACTTGTTACATGTATTAATCTGGAACTTGAAAATGGTTGATGGTAGCCATCTATTGATTGACCTTGTCCTGAAAAGCTAAAACGTTAGTTGTATGCAATGTCATGATGTATGAAATGCATGGTGCAATGATGTTCTTAAAATAAATGAGATTGTGCCGTATGCACTTGTCATCTATGTAACCAGGATGTGTGAAATGTGAAATGTTAATGAATGTATTTTTTATCTGGGAAAATAAATCCTTGATAAATGCTAGGGAGTCATTAAATCTCGGACTACCATTGATGAGTAGGTGGGTCTTCAAACTTTGCTTAGAATGTTTCCGCCGGGGATTCCTGTTTTATTGTTTGAGGAGAGCTTCGCTGGGAAATGTTGAAAACTCTATGAAGAGTGTTGATTCCTGCTCGGGGAAAAGAGGTCAGGAGTCTCAGTTGTTTGTTGCTCTATTGGGGAGTCGAAGTTGAACTGATGTCTGGTCGGGTCCAGGCTTCACAATAAATTCTTGAAAGGATGAAGTTGAACTGATATCTGGTCGGGTCCAGGCTTCACAACAACTTACTAAAGTTATCTGTTATCTGGTCGGGTCTAGGCTTCACAGTAATTTGTTGGGGATTGTAGAGTAGTCCACTAGGGAAGAGGAGTTATGGTCTTTTGATCTGTAGTAGTCGGAGAGGAAAACTCAAGCTGCGGAATCCTGCTGTTTGTTGGGGAAATAAAACATGTTACCAATCTGTTGGAGAGGTGGCGACTTCACTGGGGGAAATCCTCGAGGATTCTTGAGGTCGACTCAGCTGGTGAGAAGTTTTCAGATATTGAAACTCTGGCTGGGAGTCATCCTATGAGAAGGATTTTGGAGAGATTTGTCACTACCCCTAGTAGCAAATGTTTGTGGCACTTCCAGGAATGCTTGACTATAAGTGACCCTCTGTTGGGATTCGCGTTTAATGCCCCAAGTGATTTAGATGGAGACCTGTCCCTAGTTATTCATCATTTCTTGAGAGATTTCTTGGAATCTTGACTTGACTGCCCCAGGTTTGTTGGATAGTGACATGTCATTCCCCTTTGTTGATAGGAGATTGGTCAATGGAAGTGTCATCCCACTTAAAGTGATTTTGTTCATTGAAAGAGCTTTCGGTCATCAGATATTCGTTGTGTGAATTTCTTCACTATCAAAAAATATCCATATGCAAACAACGATATTCAAATAATGCAAAGTTTATGCTTGTCTTGAAGTTTTGAAAATGTGTTTTAGCAAGTAAAGAAATTTTGTAATAAAATTCAACTCAGGATTTAGAGTAAAGCCTTACAAGAGTCAGGATACCTTTTGTAACAGTATGCTTTCGAACTAACCCATGCTTCAATCAGGACTTTTGAAGGGTTATAACATGGTTTGGTTCACGGTTTAAGAAACAAGGGATAAAGGTTTAAAGTGTATTTGTACCCACCCGCTTTTCGTGATGTTCTTCAGTCCTAAACTCAGCTAATTGTGCGTTTGAACTCCAATGATGTTTTGGTGATGGTTCAAACAGGTTAAGTTTATCGGAAGGCAGTCATTTTTTTTTTTGCAACATTTTTCCTGTTGTTGAGGATTTGTAGTGTCCTCTTTTTGATTTGTTATCCCTAATTTTTTCTGACTGTTCTTGTTTTGAGATTACAGTCAGCGGGATGCCCCAGTTTTTCTTAAGTCTCCTTTGTAGGTTTTGACTTAGTGGGCTTTTCTTTTGAGAGATAATGACTGCCTATGTGATAGGGAACCATCACCGTATTTTGATTCGATAGGAATGTTTTTTATGCTATTTGTTGTATTACAAAGTTAAAGTTTGCGACTGAACGCGCATTTGAATTAACTGAGAGACTACCTTGCCCCAATTTTTGATTAAAGGTTTCAATTTGTGTAAAAAATAAAATTCCTACTTATTTGCTCGAAGGGGTCGATTAGGGATTATCTTCCTTAAAATCCAGTGTTTAGGATTTGAAAGAAACGCCTGTACATCGTCAGCAAGGTCTGTCCAAAAGCATACTGTATGAGATGAAGGCATTATTTTCGTCATCCTCCCTCTAAAGGCTTGTAACTTTTAGCAAGAGTTGAATTTCATAAAGAGAGTAAAAAGCATAGTTTAAATATAGTGAAAACGAATGGATGAATTCAATACCAACATATGAAATGCATTAATGAAACAAAGTATGACATTAATAGATAATTGTTTGAATAACAAAAGAAATTACAATTGAAAATTCAAAATGAACAAGACGCTCTCAATGATTCGGCATAGGAGCAATGATCACGTTTGGAGTCTCCGGAGGGTCAAACTCGATTTCCTTGGCTTCAATCAAATTATGAATCTGGTACTTCAACGCCCAACAATCGTTAGTATCTTTCTCGGGACTGCCGGAATGATAAGCACATGTTGCATTAGGATTGTAGTTAGGAGAAGAAGTTTTGGGGTTTGGATGAGGTCCTATCAATGTAATCAGATTCATCTTCAACAAATGTTGTAATGCTTGAGACATCAGCATGTTGATGTTGGTAAACTGTCGTTTGGGCTCGTCTGGCCTTCATTGATTTCCCATTTGCTGTTGTCGGTGCGATGCAAAACCAGATATCAAGATTGCCCCAACATGTTGGTCATGACGATTCTTTTGACAATACACAACATTGGACTCTTTCTTTCCATTGTATGGCTTTTCCTGAGCATCAGAGGGTGTAGCTCCTTGGATCTTTCCGCTTTTGATGCCAGCTTCGACCCTTTCTCCGGTCAGTATTATCTTGGTGAATCCAGCTGAGGAGATTCTAATAAGGTGATTTAAGAAAGGTTATGTCAAGGTTCCCATGAAAATGTCAATCAGCTCCCTGTCAGTTAGAGGGGGCTGCACCCTACCAGCCAGATCTCTCCACTTTTGGGTGTATCCTTTGAAGCTCTTGTTGGAACCCATGGTCATGTTCTGCAATTGCACACGAGTTGGTGCAAGATCTGCGTTGTATTGGTACTACTTGTAGAAGCAGCAGCTAGATCCTCCCAGGTGTGGATGAGAGAACTCTCCAATTGATAGAACCATTCAAGTTGAGTCCCTACTAGGCTCTCTTGGAAGAAATGGATCCAAAGCTTCGGATCAGTTGTGTATGGTTGAATCTTGCGAACATAGGACTTTAAGTGCATCTTAAGGCAAAAGACTCCATCATACGGGGAAAAGGTAGGGATTCTTAATTTTGGTGGGATGAGAACTCCGGAAACTAAAGTCATGTCTCCTAAGTCCAAGCCAGACACAACTTGGATCTCCACAGCTTTTAGTATGTCTTCAAGTTGTTTGTATTTTTCATCCGCCGGTGGATACCGATCCTCAGAAGAGTCATCGTCATCAGTAGCTATGTAAGCTCTAATGCTTCCAACTTCCTCTTCTTGACTGTCTTTTGAAGAAGCATCTTCTTTTTGAACTATTTGGACATGCCCCTTGGACCTTCTCCTCGCGTTGAGGATGACATACTTTTTCTTCTTCTTGCTCTCTTTGGTGAAGAGTGTTTTCAGATCTTCCTGCCCCTTGGCCAAGTTCTTGAGCACTTATTGGAACTGAGCATTTTGAGCTTGGAGATCTTTCACCGGTTGTTCCATATCCATCTTACTGAAATAAACAATGAGAATATAAGGAAACCTGTATGGGAGAGACCTGTCATAATATGATGCATGATATGTGGACGCATGTTTTCAAATATCTCACGGGGTAAACACAAGAAAATGTTAGAAATTGAACTTTGATCAACAACTTTGATTGGATAACTTTGTATCGGTGGATGTCCTTCCACGAGAATTAAGCTCACATGTCAAGTGGGTTGTAGCCCTTGACTCAAGTTGTTGTACTTGATCTTTGACGGTGTTTGGTTAGAGGAAAATAAATCCTCTTTCCCATTGATAGATGTCTGGTTAACGTGACCCTGCATCATAGACCCTTGAGATCCTTGAAATTGTTATTGAAAATTCTATGGTATGATGTCATGATGTTATGTACAAGTATGCAAAGTAAGAAAGTACAAATAATCATATTCACACAAAGCAGACAAGTCCTTAGGTTTAGGCTTGCATGGGGTTTGTAGGTAAGTACCCTCTTGAAGTTTAGTTGGCTCAACCTGTCCTAGTTAATAGTAACTGGGTTCCAAGGGATCTCAATATCACTGATTTGTCTTCTCGGGCATTGTTTCAGCACAAGCCTCTTTCATGGTGACCAAAATATCCCGAAAATCAAACCTCAATGAGTGTAGTATCGAGTATCTACCAACTTCGGATTGCACCAAATCTGGTCATCTCGTTATGTCCTGATGGCCAAGTTGGTCAAGTAAAGGCTCTAAAAAGTCAGTTAGTGCTTCATGACATCACTCAGCAGCCCTGTATTCTCCTTGACTACTCAAGGGCTACCGATACCCACAAATAAGTCACACTAACATAGCTATTTCTTAGACCATGTCGGTATACCCCGCACAGTTTCCACAATGTATTGCTACTTACCTATAAGGTATCCCAAATCTGGGAAGAGGATTTAAGCCCAAACAAGGAACGAAAATGTAAAGCATGCAAGTCAAACAAGGAAAGCAAGTAAATGTGATCTAGCCCTAAGGTATCCCCACTTTTAAGTTTTTTGCCAGCAGAGTCGCCAGTTCTGTTATACGGTGGGAGAACTGACTTGGGTATTTTGCGTTTTATCGCAATTGTTGCGGATAGCAAGAGTCGCCACCGACTTTTATTTTATCCAATAAGGAAAGGCTGAAAAGAACAGGAAAGACCTTTAGAGATGTTTTTATGAGTTCGGGGGGTAGATTATGAAAAGGGAAGGTATTAGCACCCTTTTCATCCGTAGTTATCTACAGGCTCTTAGTTGCTTTCTAGATCACTTGCTTTTGTTTGAAAGTGTGCTTGTGGTGTGGGTTTTGATAGTATTTTGAAAATGTCTTTGTAATTGTTCTCGTTTCTATAAGAACGCGTACAAAGTGTAGTTTGGAAAATAGTTCAAAGAGGTGTTTATGGAATGTGTTTTTGAAAGTGATTTTGAAAAGGTGTCTTTTTAATGGCTCTCGTTTCTATAAGAACGCGTACAAAGTGTTGTCTTTTGAAAATGTTTCAAAATGAGAGTGTTGGTGTATAAAATGTTTTTGTCGTGAGCAAGCGAGCAACTAGGAGAAATCTACCTACTCAAAGGTCTTAGATGTTCTTTTCCTCCTCCTTTAGATGTTTCTATCTTACCATTGTTTTGGTAAGAAGTCCCGTCGCTAGATGTGAAGGGACGGGCGCGAGACGTTTGTATAGTTATAGAAGGAAACCATGGGATGTTTTAGCAATGTCATTTTAGGCACTAGATCATTTACCGAAGGCAACATCAAGGGCCATCGAGAGACTATGATCTTTTATCGAGGCTCTTTGCTAAAACGTCCATGTTCGAGGGTGTGATCGGTGGAAATAGAACTAACTGTTTTAGAATGCTGGTTCGCGTTTGCGTTTGTTCTCGCAAGATGTCGCGGTAAGCAAGAGTCGCCACCGTCTTTTATTTTATCCAACAAGGAAAGGACAAAAGCACAGAAAAATTCCTTTTCGAGATGTTTCTCGGGTTCGGGAGGTAGACTATAGAAAGGGAAGGTGTTAGCACCCTTTCTATCCGTGGTTATCCACGGGCTCTTAGGTACTTGCTCACTATGTTTTCAAAAGGTTTTGCTTTTCTTGTGTTCGTGGGTTTTAAAAAAGTTTTGTTTGAAAACTTTGATTTAACTCTTGTTTCTGTCCTCAAGAGTGTATGAAGTGTTGTTTGAAAACTTTGTTTGAAAAAGTGTAAGTGCGAAAAGTTTGTTTTGTTTTGAAAGAGCAAGTACCTGAGAACCTCTACCTACTCAAAAGGAATTAAGTTGTGTAAATGTCCTTTAGACAGTGCTATCCAACTATTGAGAAGTAGGTAGCATCGTGGTTGGAGTTTTCGGGTCAATTCGATTAAGGGACATGTGGTCACTAAAGCAATGGTAGGACGCCTTAGCGGTAACCCTAATGTCTTAGATCATTTTTTATCGAGGCAACCGTTTTGAGGCAACTTTGATCTTTAGACAGGAGGGCGACCTCTAAAACTTCCTATACTCAATGACCATGTCGAGGCAACCAAGTGAGGCGTACCGTAGGAGTGGCATGTGCAAATGTGTCAATTTTCAGTTATGTTATCTTTGTACATGTTATGGTGAGCTACGATTGATTTTAAATTAAGGTAGATCTTGTCATGCATAGCCTATTATTCATACATCTAGCAGTTAATGGTTGCGGAAAATAAAACAAAGCTATTACAAGGCGTCGGGTATTTACATCGCCAAAAACAAACCCTTGAAAAGTAAATTGCAGAAAATAAATAAAAGCGATAAATAATCCTAAGTTTAAAACTATTACATCCTCAGAGCAAATACAATTATATGGTAAAAAATTATGAATCAAAAATAATCATACGCGCGAGAAAAAATTGAATCGGAGAGTTTTTTAGGGTTTTGACCCTTTTTGTCAAATAAAACATATTTTTGTTATTTTTGAATTTAAGAATTAAGTCTAAATTAAAAATGGAATTAATTAATTCAAAGAAATTATTTTTGATTTTTTTATTTTTAAGGAAATAAATTAAAAATGACTAAATATTTATTAAAAACCCTAATTTTACATTAATTTTATTTTGTTGCAAAAATGTTAAAATTATGCCTAATAAAAAAACTAAATTAATTAATTATTTATTTACAAAAAATAATAAAAGTGATGAATTTAATAAAAATAATGTTTTTGTATTTTCTGATTTTTTATGAGGAAAAATAAATTATTAGGTTATTTTTAAAATAATAAAATAATTAAATAAAGGGAAAAATAAAAAGAAAAGAAATTAACCCATTGGGGGGTTTAAGCCCAAATCAGGAGGTGAATCTGGAAGTTTGTGGCCCAAAAACGCTCAAGCCTGCTTTGACTGTGGCCATCCCATGCGTGTGGGTTGACTGGAGACTATGGTGGTCCTTCAACTTTGGCCACTGGATCTTGGCCTGAAGCCACTTGGCGTGTTGATCTCTGAGGCGTATGGTGGTCTTCGTACTTGGAAATCCATTGGAATGTACGCAAGAAAATAATAATAAGAATTTTGGGGGACCTGGGATTTGAACCCAGGTCCCAATGCTCATTGGCCAGCATCCCAACCACTCAACCACCTGCATCTTTTTGTTATTGGAATAACCACTAAATATAATATATGCAAACGAATAAATATGCTGAAATTATAAAAAAATGCGCTAAGATTCAAACAGGCAAACCAGATGACAACACGTCATCATCTTCAACCT
This sequence comes from Vicia faba, assembly GCA_948472305.1. Classification (NCBI taxonomy): domain Eukaryota; kingdom Viridiplantae; phylum Streptophyta; class Magnoliopsida; order Fabales; family Fabaceae; genus Vicia; species Vicia faba. The sequence continues at coordinate 736,995,274 of OX451740.1, read as the reverse complement.
TGGTTCTGTGTAAAAGAGAATCAGATAGCGGGGGTTTTTAACCTCCACTACCTCCCTGCACGAAAAATAGCAAATAGACACAGAGCAAACATAAATATTTCGCGAGGTGTGGGTTGGAATCGTCTTGGTCTCACGATTTCAACCATGTATCCCATTAGTTCCAATTTTTCCTGGATTGGAAAGCCCTATTTGAAAGCTTGAAAACCCTAGAAATTCAATCATGGCATCTCTCGATTCAGGGTACTATGGTTCAATTCAATCATTCCATTAGCTTTGTATGATCTCTAGCAACACAAATCAATCACAAAAACATGTTAAATGCGTATGAATTAAGAGATACAGTTTTGAATTGGAAGTGTGTTGTACCCCAAAATTTGCCCTCCCATATTCTTCAAGAAATTGCCAAGTCAAGTCACAAAATTCCCCAAGGGTTGTGCAGTTCAACAGTCTCCCATACAGTCAAAACTAGGGTTTGTGTTCTGATCAAAGAAAGGAAGTTCTCAAAGGCCCAATCAAGTCTCACATGCCTACAAATATGGTCAAGTATCCTCATATCAAGTTTCAAGGTATTCAGCTCAAAATTGCACAGTCAAAACCCTAAATTGCACTACAGTCAACTGTAGGGGCAAAATGGTCATTTGACAGTCAAAAGTTCAAATTTTTGGTCAACATATCATTTTGAAGCCACAAACATCATTTGATCAATGCTTGATCATGATTCCCAAAATTTGGCTCAGAAATCATCAAAGATGCAAAAGTTGTTATATTTGGACAGCTGAAAAAGTCAACTGAAATTGACCAGGGCATAACTTTCACATGAATTATCAGAAAAATTCCATCCAAAGCTCATTTTGAAGAGAAAGACATTTCCTACAACTCATCTTCATACTTCAAGTCCAAGAAATGCTCTCACAAAAAGTTATCAATTTCAACATTATAGGTCATTTTCAAAAGTCAACAAAAAGAGACTTTAAGTCAAAGGCCATAACTTGAGATTGGTAAATCAAAATGACATGGTCCCAAAGGCATTGGTTAGAGGAGTCAAAGACCTTTCCAAAATGTCCAAGAACATGTGAAAAGCCTAAAAATTGAGCAAGTTATGCCTTGTGGAAGTTGGGAAATTTTTGGATATTTTGAAAAGTCAACTTTGATTCAAATGGTCTAAAATTGCTAATGGGCCCATTTTTCTTCCATGATTCATCATTCCAAGCCTATGCACGACCACCTGGCCCAAAGGGAAGCATTTTCTCATTTTTTATTTATTTATTTGAATTTTTATTTATATTAATTCAATTAAATCAATTAAATATGTGAAAAAATATCTAAATGAACCAAACAAATCTTTTTGTACACATTTCAAGGTCAATATTTCGTGCACATGCTGATTAGGAAGAATTGGATTGAATTGATCATAATTGATACAAAAACCATGTGAAAAAGATTGAAAATATAATGGAAAAAAATCAAATCTTCAATCCATGATTACAAGAGATTTTGTTGAATTTTGTTAACCTAATTGCTTCAATACATAAACAGGAATACAAACCTAATGCTAGAACACTGAAAGCTGCGCAAAAGAACCATATACAAACTTGGAAAATTTTCCATAAAGCTCAAATCTGAAATCAGTGTTCCAGGACGATTAAAAGCCTAATTCCTCTTCCAATAGCTTCCTTGTGTTCCTCTGAAGCTAGCTGAATCATTCCCCAGGTCCCATACTTAAAGAAACGCAAGGTTGCTATCAAAATTGGTAAAGGAAATTTCGAAACTGCTTCCCATTATCCATGCATCTTTAACATATTCTATTGCTATTTTTATACTCAGGGTGATGTTTACAAACTAACTGTATGGTTTAATTAAAGTTTCATGCCCTATAGGAGAATTCACCATTATAGATGCTTAGGGTTCCGAAGTTTTCAAATTGGGCGTTTTCAATTCTTATAAAATTAAGACGTACCAATGCCATGAATGAAATCTACAGGTTGAGACGAAGAAGATAGGACGTTCGCGCTCAATTTATGAGCCTTCAGGACCTAATCGCTATTATGGAATTAGGCCTGTTTTGAGGGGGTTCAAAACCCCCGTTAAACGTTTATTATTTTTCAGGCAGAAAGGAACAATGAAGAAGACGATGTGTTGTCCATCAGCGATAGGCCGGTTTTAAATTTCGCGCGTTTAACCACTAATGCGTTTGTTTTTTCTTTTTGTTATTTGTTTGTTATTAATATATCAAAGGTGTTCAACAGCTCAGCTGGCAGGCGTTGGTAGCGTTCACATCCAAGACCTGGGTTCGAGTCCCAGGTCTGAACAATTTCAATATTGTTTTTCTATACTAATTCCCATGCAGTTTCAATGCTATGGTTCACCATACGCCACCATCATCCAGACGTCCACGTGCCCCTGAGGATTAAACCAATGGCATGGATCTGAAGAACACGTACACTCCAGTCAGACGCATCATATGCTTGCACAAAAGTCAGCGGATTTCAATGCTTAATGGGCCTGGATTCTTGGACCAACACCTCACTTTGGGGCCTGAACCCCCCCCCCCCCTGGTTTGCTTTTCTTTTCATATTTTATTTTTTTTAATTATTGTGTTATTTATTTTTATTGTTTTAATTAATTAATTATTTTTCTGCAAAATATAAAAATATCATAAAAAATCCAGAAAAAGATAAAAAATGTAATAATATTTATTTTAATTATTTTCATGAATAAATTAACATGTAATGAATTTAGTTTTAATTAGGATTTTTGCAATTTTAATTCTTTTGCATAACAAATATAAAAAAGGTAGAATTAGGTTTAATTGACAATTTTCATTCCTTTTAATTTTTCCTTTTTATCATAATATTATTTTATTTATAATTAAATTGAACACAAATAAATTAGGGTTCTCAATTAGGTTAAAAATTCAATATGTTTTTTCTTAATAACTTAAAAAATAATTAGAACTAGGTTTAGTGTTTTATTTTAATTTGAAATTAATTCTTTTTCTATCAAATCTTAAAAAACATAAAAACACCAAAAACATTTTCGTTTAAATTTTTTAACTTTAATTCCTCATTAACTTTAATTTTTTGCAAAAGGGCCCAACGCCCATGTTTTCAATTCTTTTATTCCGCATATTTATTTTATTTCGTTTATTATAATTATGTACATGTCCCAAAGCGTTGTAACTTAAACTTTCCGCACTTTCTTTTACTTTATTTATCTTCTGTCAAATCGGGTCCGGTTTAATTTTGGCGATGTGGACCCGCGCCATTTGTAATAGTTTAGATTTATTTTCCCGCAAATATTTAACTGTTAAATAAGCATGAAAGAATGTATGGACTTATAATAAAATTAAGCGTAGATCACCCTAATATGACAAGACAAAAATCAATGAAAATGACACACGAATCGCACACACCACCCCTAGGGTACGCCTCACTGTTGCCTTTCGAAAGGTGATCGTCGAGTAGAGGATGTCTTAGTAAGTCCTCATGATCCGGGAACCTGGCATGAGGGTAGCTTCTAAGGTGTCTTACCATTGCTCTGGTGATCACCATGTCCCTACAAACTCGAATTGACCCGAACACCTCCAACGGTGGTGCTACCTACCTCTCAATGGTGGGATGGCACTACTTTAAAGGACTTTTACACAGACGAATTCCTTAGGGTAGGTAGGTTCTCAAGGATACTTGCTCTAATTTCAAACAAAAATTATTTTCACACCAACACATTTTCAAAAGCTTTCAAAGCAAATTTTTCAAACACTCTGACGTACGAGTCGAACTGAAATTTTTCAAAGAAACTTTTTTTAAACCCACATTGAAAAGCAAACAAACAATTTTTGAAAACACATTGAGCAAGTATCTAAGAGCCCATGGATAACCATGGATAGAAAGGGTGCTAACACCTTCCCTTTCTATAACCTACCTCCCGAACCGAGAGCAATCTCTTTAAGGAATTTTTCTGTGCTTTTGTCCTTTCCATTTGGAGAAAATAAAAGACGGTGGCGACTCTTGCTTCCGCGACATTTCGCGAACCAGCGTTAAACAGTCAGTTCCAGATCCACCGATCACAAAGTGCAAACCGTGAGATGGTATGTCGTGATTCCTTGAGCTTTGATGCTTGAATTTGATTGCAATTCACTCCTGGTACCTCCTGCAATGTGTTTGGATGGACAAAACGCCTTGAATTGGCCTAGATTGCAAGAACATGTTTTGAGTTTTCTTGAAAATTCTTGAAATTGATATGGCCGTTCTGCAGTCTTTCAGTCGTGTCCTAGGTTATGGTTGGCTTGCTTGCATATAAGGGAATCAATTTAGGTCAAAATTTGGACCCATACCCATGTTCATTGAAGATTGAATCCTTGATTGATAAATCAAATATTCTTGATTTTCATGATTGAACAAGTTGCCAAAATTGGATATTTTTGTATCTTTTAGCTTGTGCACGAATTGGTCAGCATATTTGGATCATATTTGGTTCACAAATTGATTTAAGAATCAAATCTTTTATTTTCTCATGATTTAAATTAATTAAATGAATTAATATGTATTAAAAATCCATTTAATCAATAAATTTAAGAAAATAAATCAAATTTAACTTGGTGGGTCGTGCATAGGTCATGTATGATGTTTCAAGAAGAGATTTGAGGCCCATTAGCAAAAAGAAGGTGTTTTGAGCAAAGTTGACTTTTGCAAATTCATGAAAATTTTCCAACTTCTCCAATGCACAACTTGCTCAATTTTGATCATATGACCATGTTCTTGGACATTTTGGAAAGCCCTTGAAGTCCTATAACCAATGCTTTTGGTCCCATGTCATTTGGATTTACCAATCTCAAGTTATGGCCTTTGACTCAAAGTGTACTTTTGTTGACTTTTGAAATTGACCTATAATGTAAAAATTTGTAACTTTTTGTGAGAGCATTTCTTGATCTTGGAGTGTGAAGATGGATTGTAGGAAATTGAATCCTCTTCAAAATGAGTTCTGGATGGGATTTTTCTGATAAACCATGAAAGAGTTATGCCCTTGTCAAAGTACAGTTGACTTTTCTGCTGTCCAAAAATAGTAACTTTTGCACCTTGATGATTTTTTGAGCTATTCTTGTGGGATCATGATCAAGACTTGATCAAATGATGATTTTGAACTCAAAATAAGATGTTGACCAAGAATTCCGACTTTTGACTGCAAAATGACCATTTTGCCCTTGTAGTTGACTGTAGATCAAATGGAGCTTTTGACTGTGCAAATTGGCACTGTGAGTCTTGAAACTTGGCATGTAGGTGCTTGAGAATGTATATAGGCCTATGAGACTTGATTGAACCATTTAAAACCCCAAATTCCTTGAAAGAACCAAAACCCTAATTTTGAATTGACTGCCTTAGGAGGTGATTTGACTGTACAACCCTTGAGCCATTTTGAGCAATTTGAAGATCATTCTTGACAAATATTGAGGAATATGGGAGGGAAAATTTTGGGGTACAACAGTTTCCCCTGTTCAATCTTCTTAAACCTGAGGATGTAGATTGGCTTGTGTGCCTCTCGTGATCCGAAGGTGGAAGATGATTGAACACTGAAGTACCCAGAAATTTGCACTCGCATGGTGTAGTATCAGCAATGTGATGTCGGGAATGGGCTTACAGATGCCATTTGGAGATTGTTGGTAGGAGGACGGGTTTATAGATGCCATCTGGAGATTGTTTGTTGAATTGTAACTTTGTAAGTTGAAAGAAGGAACCTGTATAGGGTTTCCTGGTGATGAGTCCGTGTAAAACTTCATCTGAAAGAGAAGGAACCGGTGTAGGGTTGCTTTTTGATGGTCAAGTAGATAATTGTCATGTCTGGTTTTAGGTGTTAACCTACAATCAGTCGTCTGTAGATGTTTTCATGGCTTGTTACAGGTATTAATCTGGAACTTGAAAAGGTTGACCGATGAGATAGTTGTCCTGGCTGGTTACAGGTATTGATCTCTGACCTGAGAAAGAAAGATGGTCTTCCTGGCTTGTTACATGTATTAATCTTCAATCTCTTCCTGTAGATAACTTTCCTGGCTTGTTTCAGGTATTAATCTACAATCAGTCGTTCACAGATAGTTTTCCTGGCTTGTTACAGGTATTCATCTGGAACTTAAGAAAGGTTTGGTCAACGAGATAGTTGTCCTGGCTGGTTACAGGTATTAATCTCTGACCTTAGAAAGAGAAATAGTTTTCCTGGCTTGTTACAGGTATTAATTTCCAATCTCTTCGTGTAGGTGGTTTTTCTGGCTGGTTTCAAGTATTAACCTACAATCAGTCGTCCACAGATGTTTTCCTGGCTTGTTACAGGTATTAAACTGGGACTTGAAAAGGTTGATGGTAATCATCTTTTGATTGACCTTTTCCTGAAAAGGCAAAACGTTAGCTGTATGCAATATCATGATGTATGAAATGCATGATGTCATGATGTTCTCAAAATGAATGAGATTTGTGTTGTATGATGCGTATGCATGTCATAATGTATGAAAACGTGATGTTTTTAGCTGGGGAAAATAAATCCCGGAGCTGCTGGAGAATAGAGTTGAATTCTTCGTTTCCGCTGGGGATGATGAACGAAGATGATTGTGAGAATAAACCTGCAGGAGCAAAGAACTCCGTTGGGGAATAAACTTGATGAAGAGATTACTCTGCGGGGAATTACTCTATGGGAAGAGATGCTTTGCCAAGATTTTAACGATAACTCCGTTGGGGATTCCGTTGATAAGCTCTGTTGGGGATTTTGATTATGAACTCCGCTGGGGATAGAAAGAACTTCGTTGGGGATGATCTTTCAGTTGCAACTTGCTGAGGATAACCCAGTTAGACTCTTGTGGGGATAACCTATGAATTTTGCTGAGGAGATGCATTTGTACTCTGCAGGGGATAAGCTTCCAGAATCTACTGGGGGAAGATGATTCAATTCTGGCGGGGAAGGTTTTTTAGACTGCGCTAGGAAATGGCTCCACTGGGGGCCTCCTGTACTCCGTCGGGGAACATTCTTATATTTCTTCGAGGAATATTAAGACTGTCGGGGACGCTCTTTACGCTTGCTAGGGAATATCCTTATACTCCGCTGGGGAATATTAAGACCTTCTGGGAATACCAAGCCTTTTTAGAGCTGACGATGGGCCCACTCTGCTTGGGGGAAGAGTATTGCTGATTCGTCCGTGATTGCAGGTCTTAGTGGGGAGAACTTCCCTTACTGTCTTACTCTGCTGGGAGTGAAGGTATCTTGGTCATATTCTTCAACTGAACCTACCTTGGTACCTTGGTGGACAGAGCAACTAGACCGCTTAGACAATTCTTATCGCCCCTACTTCTGATATCACCCGTAATTAGCCCTTTGTTTCGCATGCACATATTTATGAGAAGCAATTAATGTCAAATGCATATATCAAAAATGAACATTGGACGTTCTTTGCAAAACAAAACGGCTAAAGGAAAAACAATTTGCAATTTGTCTGAAAAATGAACTTGTATTGATTTTGAAGTTTGCCTGTAAATAGGCGTTTTTGTACAAGAGGCTGACGTCCTAGTAAGAGAACGCCGCCGGACAAATAGGATTTATACAATTTGTAAAAAGAAAACAAAACAGCTATGTGAATAATCCCACTGGGTTCCAACTCTGCTATCGCCTTTATATCTTCAAGCATCTCATCACTTTGTTGCTTAGTTGAAGATGAATCTGATTGACTGGTGTCGTCTGAGCCTGATAGTTGATACCAAAGTCTGGATGCAGGGTGATCCAATGAGACATAGTGTTACGCTTATCCCTAACTTTTTCCTGGACCGCCCTTTCGGGTTTTCAATCCACCGGGATACCCATTTTTGCCCAAGCCGCCTTTTCAAGTTTTTGACTTGCCGGGTGTACAGATTTTTTTATTTTCATCCCTTATTTTTGCCCGAACCCTTTTGGTTCGCCGGGAAGCCCTTATTTTTGCCTAGGCCAGTCAACCTAGCGGGTCTTTAATTATGCGTAGTATCTTTTTACTATGTCTGCATTGACGGGGTGGGGAAGGTCGTCACCATCCATGGTGGTTAGAATCATCGCTCCTCCTGAGAAGATGTTCTTAACCACAAACGGCCCTTCGTACATAGGGGTCCATTTGCCCCTGGGATCACCTTGAGGTAGAATGATGTGCTTGATTACCAGGTCCCCGACTTGATACTCTTGTCGTCTGACTTTCTTGTTAAATGCCTTGATCATCCGTTTTTGGTATGTCTGACCATGACAAATAGCAGTGAGTCTCTTTTCGTCGATTAGATTTAGTTGATCAAGTCGGGTCTGGATACAGTCGTCTTCACTTAAACCCGCATCCTTCATGATCCGGAGAGAGGGTATCTGAACTTCAATGGGCAGGACTGCCTCCATGCCGTATACCAAGGAATAGGGTGTTGCCCCTGTTGACGTTCGTGCTGAGGTACGGTACCCATGAAGAGCAAATGGTAACATCTCGTGCCAATATTTGTAAGTCACTGTCATCTTCTGCACAATCTTCTTAATGTTCTTATTAGCTGCTTCTACAACCCCATTCATCTTCGGCCGGTAGGGAGAAGAGTTATGGTGTTGTATCTTGAATTGCTCGCAGAGCTCAGTGATCATCTTATTGTTGAGATTGGTACCATTATCCATAATGATCCTCTCTGGTACGCCGTATCGACAGATCAGGTTATGCCGAATGAACCGTGCCACGACGTTCTTGGTTACGGTGGCAAAGGAAGCTGCTTCAACCCACTTTGTAAAGTAATCAATCACTACCAGGATGAGGCGATGCCCGTTGGATGCCGTAGGTCTGATCTCGCCGATCATATCAAAAGGCCAAGATGCAGTCAAGACGTTCAAAGGAACTGGAGGAATGTGCACTTTATCAGCGTAGACCTGGCACTTGTGACATGTCTGAGAATGCTGATAATAGTCGGCCTCCATTGTTGACCAGAAATATCCTGCCCGAAGGATTTTCTTTGCCATGGTATGTCCACTGGAATGAGTCCCGAAAGTACCTTCATGCAGCTCTTCCATGATCCTTTATGCTTCAATCTTATCCACACAACGCAGTAAGGTTGAATCATGGTTTCGTTTGTAAAGAATGTCATTGCTGAGGAAGAACTTTACCGCGAATCTTCTTAGAAACTTCTTGTCATTAACAGATGCACCCTCGGGGTATTCTTGAGCTTCAAGGTACCTCTTTACTTCGTGATACCAAGGCTTTTCTGTTACCTCTTCGGTCTCAAGATCACAACAATATGCAGGTTCATCCAATTTCCAAATAATGATTCGGGGAGCCTCGTTGTCCCACTTGACTTTGAACATAGAAGACATCGTAGCTAACGCGTCCGCCAACTGATTCTCCTCTCTTGGGAAATGTTCAAAGGTTATCTCCTCGAAGTGGGGAAGCAACGTCAATACATATTCCTTGTAAGGAATAAGATTTGGGTGTTTCGTATCCCATTCTCCTTTGATCTGACTGATCACGAGAGCGGAATCTCCGAAGACACTCAGAAACTTGATCCTTAGGTCAATTGCAGCTCGAAGACCCATGATGCATGCTTCATACTCCGCCATATTATTGGTGCAGTTGAAACATAGTCGGGCGGTAAGCGGAGTATGAGAGCCCTTAGGAGATATGATCACAGCGCCAATACTGTTACCCAAAGCGTTTGAAGCTCCATCAAAGTTCATAGACCATCGGGATCCTTCCTCAGGTCCTTCATCTGGTCCAGGTATTTCACAATCAGTCACTACCATGATATTCTCGTCTGGGAATTCGAAGTTCATAGACTGGTAATCATCCACTGCCTGATGTGCCAAATGGTCTGCCAATACACTTCCCTTGATTGCTTTTTGAGTCGTGTACTGGATGTCATATTCAGTCAAGATCATCTGCCATCTTGCTATTCTTCCGGACAAGGCAGGCTTTTCGAAGATATACTTGATTGGATCCATTTTTGAAATCAACTGAGTAGTGTGAGTCAACATATACTGTCTTAGCCGGCGATCAGCCCATACCAAAGCGCAGCAAGTTTTCTCGAGCAGTGAGTATTGGGTCTCACAGTCAGTAAACTTTTTGCTAAGGTAATAAATAGCATGCTCTTTTCATCCAGAATCGTCATGCTGACCCAACACACATCCCATTGAGTTGTTAAGTACTGTCAAGTATAAGATTAGAGGTCTCCCTTCAACTGGTGGCATAAGAATAGGTGGCTCTTGGAGATACTCTTTGATTCTTTCGAAAGCGGCCTGACATTTATCGTTCCAACGTACTACTTGATCTTTCTTCAGTAGCTTGAACATTGGTTCACAAGTAGCAGTTAGGTGCGAGATGAATCGGGCAATGTAGTTCAGCCGTCCTAGAAAGCCTCTGACCTCTTTCTCTGTCTTGGGAGCTGGCATCCCTTGTATGGCTTTCACTTTGGCAGGGTCTACTTGAATACCTTTGTCGCTTACGACGAAACCTAGTAGTTTTCCAGATCTCACCCCGAAGGTGCACTTGTTCGGGTTTAATCTTAGCTTGTACAGCTTCAACCGGTCAAACAGCTTCTGTAGATGGTCAAGGTGTTCCTCCTCAGTTTGGGACCTTGCGATCATATCGTCGACGTATACTTCAATCTCATGATGGATCATATCATGAAACAAAACAACCATGGCACGCTGATACATTGCCCCAACATTTTTCAACCCAAAAGGCATGACCTTGTAACAAAAGGTACCCCACTGAGTAACAAAAGTGGTCTTCTCCATGTCTTCAGGAGCCATCTTGATTTGATTATAACCGGAGAAACCGTCCATGAAGGAGAAAACCTTATGCTGAGCAGTGTTGTCAACCAGAACGTCGATGTGAGGCAGAGGGAAGTCATCCTTAGGGCTTGCCCTGTTCAAATCCCTGTAGTCAACATACATTCTGACCTTACCATCTTTCTTCGGTACCGGAACCACATTGGCAACCCACTGAGGGTAAGAAGTTACTGCTAGAAAATCGGCGTCAAATTGTTTCATAACCTCAGCCTTGATTTTCTCGGACATCTCTGGACGCATACGGCGAACCTTCTGTTTTACCGGAGGGCATTCTTCCTTGGTAGGCATGTGATGAACGACAATGTCGGTATCCAACCCAGGCATATCTTCGTAAGACCAAGGAAAGATTTCCATGTAGTCATGCAACATCTGGATCAACCGTTGTTTCACACTAAGCTCCAGATTTGCACCGATCTTGACTTCCTTTTTGTCTGTCTCAGTACCCAGATTCACTGTTTCCACTAGCTCTTCATGTGGCTGAATGGCCCTCTCTTCCTGGAGTAGCAGTCTTGCAAGCTCACCAGGCACTTTGCAATCATGTTCACCTTCGTCTTCGGCTAAGTTGATTGGATTTTCAAAGTCATAACTGGAAGTAGCAGAGTCGTTACCAGTGAGATCCAGAGTGGATCGGGACCTGTATATGTGAGTGTGTGTAAATAGTTGTTTTGCAATATATAATAAAGAAAGACAAGGAACGCAAAATTTGAAATGCAAGAAACGTCCAATGCTTTTATTAATGATATATGAAAATGGCACACAAAAGCCCTCACAAATGAAGCCACGGTGCCCCGGGTAAGACACCGGGCCATAAAGTTTCACAATATTGTCTGTTACAAATTCAAAACAAAAGAGTTCATTATTGAGTAACAAAAGTAATAGGGACGAAGTCCTTTGTTGTCCAGTTGTTTGGTCTACCGTTGGTCGTAGGGTAGATCCAGCTGTTGAATTCAGATTCCTCCACGTCATCTTCGATGGCATTTACTCCCGAGTTGCTGATGAACACAGGAGGTCTTCCAATCCTTGCACTACGAACAACCCTTTGAGCTTCTGCAGTGAAACCCAAACCAAACTTGTTAGTCTTCTGAGTGAAATCAGGAAGTCGGCCCCAGTTTGCATACTCACCCTTCTCGATAACAGCCCAGACATCCTTTAAGGAAGCCATCTTCAAAGGAGAATCTTCAATCATAGTCTCAACTGATGCCAGTGTCTGAGGAACCTTTTCAAAGTGTTGGAATAGGGTCTCAATGAACTCCCCATCCATCTCTATGTACCAGAACGAGTTGAGGTGGCTGACCATGTACTCTTCCTTCCCCTGTACTGTCATAATCTTCCCTCTGACCGGGTACTTCAGCTTCTGATGGAGTGTGGAGGTCACAACTCCAGCTTTATGGATCCATGGACGACCCAGCAAACAAGAATAGGATGGTCGAATGTCCATCACGTAGAATGTAGAATCGAAGACCTGAGAACCAACTCTAATTGGAATATCGACTTCACCATGCACCATCCTTTTAGACCCATCAAATGCCTGGACAACAATGTTACTTGGCTTTAGCTCCAACCCTACGCAATCTAACCTGGCTAGAGCTTTCTTGGGCAAGACGTTCAACAAAGACCCCGTGTCAACCAACACATGTGCGAGAGTAGTGCCTCTGCATTCAATGGAGACATGCAGGGCATCGTTATGGTTCTTCCCTTTAGCAGTCAGATCGGCGTCAGAGAAACCCAAACCATTATTAGCAGTTAAGTTGGCCACACAATCGGTAAACTGATCAGCTGATGTCTCTTGTGGCACGTGGGCCGTCTTCAGGAAGGTAATCAGGGCCATGGCATGGGCCTCTGAACACAACAAAAGTGATAACATAGAAATCTTGGATGGGGTTTGCCCCAGTTGCTCCACTACATTATAATCACTCTTCTTAATGATCTTCAGAATCTCTTCCATCTCTTGTTTGGAAGCTTCAACATTGATTGTTTTTGGCGCCTCCGTCCGGGCAGGCATATCAGTGGCGATCCCTTTGCCCCGAGCGTCAGATGACTCGGCGACAGTGGTAGAACTAAGAACTTGATCAGGAATGGCATTAGGCACACTTGCAGGTGTGATGACAATAGGTCTCCGGGTAGTTGGTGGCGCAATATCATGTGAGAAAAGTCTACCACTGCGGGTGACTTTAGCAGGCCCGGTAATGTTGCTGATGCCGATATTAGTATCGAACTCTTGCTTAACTCCAAGAACATAAACATCTGCCCCATAGTGCCACGGGACAGCTTTGTCGGATGTATAGGGGATGGGCCCCGGAACAGTGATGATTATGGGTGCAATCTTCTGGACAGGCGTAATTCTGACAGGCTTCCTCGAGGGAGCCTTGAGAGAATTGTTGAAAATGGTAACAATGGAAACTTCTTCAGTATGGGTAGCAGGAACATCAATCTTCTCAAACAGGATCTCCTTATTATCCATCAAGTTTTGGATGCCTGACTTCAAAGATGGGCAACCAGTAGGTGAAACATAACACAGATGGAAACCTTCACCACATCCCAGAAATAAACCGGCTAGCAACAGGTTCCTCTTGACGGTCATCAGCGGGGTAACAATAATATCCACAGAGGCTACAGACAAGTCTTCCTCTACAGCATTTACTCCATGTTTAGGCATGGGAGAAGTCACAACATTAGGCTTCTCGTGCGCCTCGAACTCAATTTCCTTTGCATCGATCAGGTCCTGAACCTTATTCTTCAAAGCCCAACAATCATCCGTATTATGCCCTGGGCTGTCAGAGTGATAAGCGCAGCATGCGTTAGGATTGTACTTCGGGGATGTTGTGTTTGAAATCTTCGGAGCTTCTTTTAGAGTCACCAGATTGGTCGTCAGTAACTGCGGCAATATCTGGGACAAGGTCATGCTGAGACGAGTGAACTGCCTTCGAGGTCTCTCACCCCTTTGTTGGTTGTGATGCTGAGGAGCACCAGCAGGTTTCGAAATAACAACCGCGTTGACATCTTGGCGGTGTTCCGGTCTATTCTGTCTCCTTGAACCATAGACAGCACTGGATTCTTTCTTGAATGGTTTCTTCTTGGTGCTTGATGAGGCACCCTTCTGTATCTTCCCTGCCTTGATACCAGCTTCAATCCTCTCACCAGTCAAGATAAAGTCTGTAAACCCGGCTGAAGAGTTTCCAATCAAATGGTTAAAGAATGGACCAGACAGGGTCCCCAAAAACATATCAACAAGCTCACGGTCAGTTAAAGGTGGATGCACTCTTCCAGCAAGGTCTCTCCACTTTTGAGCATACTCTTTAAATCCTTCACCCGTCCCTATTGACATACCCTGGAGTTGGGTACGCGTAGGAGCAAGGTCGGAATTATATTGATACTGCTTATAGAACGCAGTAGCCAAATCTTCCCAGTTACGGATACTGGCTCCATCCAGCTGATAGAACCACTCCAGCTGAGTCCCTGAAAGACTGTCCTGAAAGAAATGGATCCACAAATTCTTGTCAGCGGTGTAAGGCTGGATCTTCCTTACATATGACCGGAGGTGCAGCTTTGGACAGGAAGCTCCTTCATACTTGGCGAAGGCAGGTGCCTTGAATTTATGGGGAATCACCACCCCAGAGGATAAGCCTAGGTCTCCAAAGTCCAGCCCGGGCACGTTCTGTATCTCCATAGCGCTCAAGCGGTCCTCCTACTATTTGTACCTATCCTCAGCAGGAGGGTACTGTTCTTCATCATAATCTGTCTCATTGTCGGAGACCACGGGACTAGGAACCCTTCTCTCTTGTGGACTGTCTTTCCCTACAGAGGAGGTGGTCAGATCAACCTCATTCTGTAGTCCATTTCCAAACCTGCGTCCAGTGTTGAACAAGACGGTCCTCTTCTTCTTCTTCTTCCTCTCTTTCAGAATTAGGGTCTTCAAATCCTGTTGACCCTTGGCTAGGCTCATAACCAACTCTTGGAACTGGGCATTCTGGGCCTGGAGGGCCTTGATAGCTTGCTCAGTGGAAGGTTCAGTAGACATGACGATTGCTGAAATAAACAGCGAAGAAGATAAGTGACCTGTAAAAGGGGTACCTGTTATGCATATGATGAAATGAAATGCGTATGATTTATGTTTTCAAAGACAATCGGGATTCAAATTTGTAGACAAGAAAGGAAACACACTTTATTAGTTTTAACTTCGGAATTTAAATTGTTCAACAAATTGCCCTTAGGCGTTACAAGGATGAAAATACTGAAAAGTAAATAAAAGCTGTAAAAGAAACATCAAAGGTCCATCAATTCTCCCATGGCCTCTTCTTCTCAGTGCGGATATAGTCATTCAGGATCCGCTCGTTCTCCAATTGCTTAGTCAGCTTCTGGATCTTCTGTTCTTGTTCGTTGAACCTTTCCCGATAAGAATCCCGTTCTTCCTGCAGTTGCGCCCAAGACCTCTTTAGTGTGCCAACATCAGTGGGCATATGAGGATGGAGAATAGTTGGAGGAACCCCTTCTTTATCAGTAACTTCAAGAGTAATAGGCCTGACAGCTTCGTATGGCATACCTAACTTCTGGGCACGGATGCGGACCCATCTGAAATATGACTCCATTGGTAGAGAAGTCTTTGGTCCCAACTCATGTGGGTCAGATTTGTGAACTCTATCCCAAGCCCTGATGAATCTACGACGCAGCTCGTCGCTATCTACCTGAAAATAAAAGACGATATGAGGTATCAACATCTCATGGGGCCCTTCTCTTCTGGCTCTTCCAAACTGACGGAGAGCTAAGCATGGGTTATAAGAGATTCCTCCATGGGTTCCGATCAATGGAACATTAGGATATTCTCCACAACGATCAATGACAACCACCTCATCTAAGCCTCTGAGAGTCCAAATAATGTCATTATCAATAAGAGACATTATCCTATAAGCCCAGCCCCTTCCTTCTTTGTTCTTCAGTACGGACTTAGGGAGGTGCGAAATAAAACACCTCGCCAATAAAGGAGCACAACACATCAAAGTTCCCCGTTTTCGGGCAGTACGAGTATAGAGCTGATGGAGGATATCACCCAAGAGAGTGGGTACAGGGTTCCGAGAGATGAAGATCCTTATGGAATTAACATCAATAAAGGTGTCAGGATTTGGGAACAATACCAGACCATAGATTAAGAGATCCAGAATGTCCTCGTACGCTTTGAAGTCTAAGTCATTCCAGAAACAATTAGCTTTGCTGACCAGAAACTTAGCCAAAAAACCCTTAACTCCACTTCTAGTCTCCCAGTTAGCCATTACCTCCTCTTTGGTCAAGTGAAGGGCTGCAGCAATCTCTTCAGGCCTAAGAGTCTTTTCCCAACCAGTGAATGGAGTCTGCTCCAAAACAGGGATACCAAGCAACTCAGAGAATTCTTCCAGGGTAGGGACCAACTGGAAGTCTTGAAAGGTGAAGCAATGATATAGCGGATCATAAAACTGGACTAGGACACTCATCAGTTGTTGGTCCCACTTTGAGGTGACTAAACCGAGAAGAGAACCATGCCTCCTGATGAAGGAAGTAGTGTCTGGAATCCTGACAACCAACTCTTGAAGCAAAGTAGGTGGTTGAACAAAGTTGAGCCGGATAGTATTCCTACGCATGGGCATCATGATGTCCTACAAAACAGAGCAAAGATGAAACCTTCTTGTCTTTGAAATGGGTTAGTCCTTATGCGGGATGTATGCAATGTTATGATGTTATGATGTCATGGTAAAGGCACACCACAAGTATTCACAAAAGGCAAACATGGTAAAGGCACACAAGTCACACAAAAGAGCCCTTAGATTTCAGGCTGGAATGAAGTTTAGGTACTACACTCTTTCAGTTTCAGTTGGTTAAGACATGTCCTAAAAATAGTAACCGGGTTCTAGAGGATCTCAATATCACTGACTACCCTCAATCGGTCATAATTCCAGTTTGGCAACCTTTTCTTGCGGCCAGAACCATCGCGAGAGTTTAGTCTCAATGAGTGTAGCATACTGCTATTGTTCTATGGCCAAGTTGGTCAATTTAAGGTTCTAAGGTCAGTTGGTGTTTAATGACTCCTCAGAAGACCCATATTCTCCTTGTTCCAACACAAGGGATATCGGTACAGACCAAGGTGTCACACCAACGTAGCTACTGCTTCGTCCGTGTCGGTCTACGCCGGACAGATCCCTCACAGTTTATTGCTACTTACCTAAAAAAGGGTACCCCCAGATCCGGGTTAGGATCTATAAAACTCCGATACAAGCCTACAAAATTTAAAGCATACAAAGCATACAATTGAAAACATAGGTGGTCTAATCCTAAGGTACACCTCACTTATAAGTAGAATCCCCAGCAGAGTCGCCAGTTCTGTGATCGGTGGAAATAGAACTTACTGTTTTGGAATGCTGGTTCGTGTTTGCGTTTGTTTTCGCAAGATGTCGCGGTAAGCAAGAGTCACCACCGTCTTTTATTTTATCCAACAAGGAAAGGACAAAAGCACAGAAAAATTCCTTTTCGAGATGTTTCTCGGGTTCGGGAGGTAGATTATAGAAAGGGAATGTGTTAGCACCCTTTCTATCCGTGGTTATCCACGGGCTCTTAGGTACTTGCTCACTATGTTTTCAAAAGGTTTTGCTTTTCTTGTGTTCGTGGGTTTTAAAAAAGTTTTGTTTGAAAACTTCGATTTAACTCTTGTTTCTGTCCTCAAGAGTGTATGAAGTGTTGTTTGAAAATTTTGTTTGAAAAAGTGTAAGTGCGAAAAGTTTGTTTTGTTTTGAAATAGCAAGTACCTGAGAACCTCTACCTACTCAAAAGGAATTAAGCTGTGTAAATGTCCTTTAGACAGTGCTATACCACTATTGAGAAGTAGGTAGCACCGTCGTTGGAGTTTTCGGGTCAACTCGATTAAGGGACATGTGGTCACTAAAGTAATGGTATGACGCCTTAGCGGTAACCCTAATGTCTTAGGTCATTTTTTATCGAGGCAGCCGTTTTGAGGCAACTTTGATCTTTAGACAGGAGGGCGACCTCTAAAACTTCCTATACTCAATGACCACGTCGAGGCAACCAAGTGAGGCGTACCCTAGGAGTGGCATGTGCAAATGTGTCAATTTTCAGTTATGTTATCTTTGTACATGTTATGGTGAGCTACGATTGATTTTAAATTAAGGTAGATCTTGTCATGCATAGCCTATTATTCATACATCTAGCAATTAATGGTTGCGGAAAATAAAACTAAGCTATTACAAGGCGTCGGGTATTTACATCGCCAAAAACAAACCCTTGAAAAGTAAATTGCGGAAAATAAATAAAAGCGATAAATAATCCTAAGTTTAAAACTATTACATCCTCTGAGCAAATACAATTATATGGTAAAAAATTATGAATAAAAAATAATCATACGCGCGAGAAAAAATTGAATCGGAGAGTTTTTTTAGGGTTTTGACACTTTTTGTCAAATAAAACATATTTTTGTTATTTTTGAATTTAAGAATTAAGTCTAAATTAAAAATGGAATTAATTAATTCAAATAAATTATTTTTGAGTTTTTTATTTTTAAGGAAATAAATTAAAAATGACTAAATATTTATTAAAAACCCTAATTCTACATTAATTTTATTTTGTTGCAAAAATGTTAAAATTATGCCTAATAGAAAAACTAAATTAATTAATTATTTATTTACAAAAAATAATAAAAGTGATGAATTTAATAAAAATAATGTTTTTGTATTTTCTGATTTTTTATGAGGAAAAATAAATTATTAGGTTATTTTTAAAATAATAAAATAATTAAATAAAGGGAAAAATAAAAAGAAAAGAAATTAACCCATTGGGGGGTTTAAGCCCAAATCAGGAGGTGAATCTGGAAGTTTGTGGCCCAAAAACGCTCAAGCCTGCTTTGACTGTGGCCATCCCATGCGTGTGGGTTGACTGGAGACTATGGTGGTCCTTCAACTTTGGCCACTGGATCTTGGCCTGAAGCCACTTGGCGTGTTGATCTCTGAGGCGTATGGTGGTCTTCGTATCTGGAAATCCATTGGAATGTATGCAAGAAAATAATAATAAGAATTTTGGGGGACCTGGGATTCGAACCCAGGTCCCAATGCTCATTGGCCAGCGTCCCAACCACTCAACCACCTGCATCTTTTTGTTATTGGAATAGCCACTAAATATAATATATGCAAACGAATAAATATGCTGAAATTATAAAAAAACGCGCTAAGATTCAAACAGGCAAACCAGATGACAACACGTCATCATCTTCAACCTTGGTTATGTGTAAAAGAGAATCAGATAGCGGGGGTTTTTAACCTCCACTACCTCCCTGCACGAAAAATAGCGAATAGACACAGAGCAAACATAAATATTTCGCGAGGTGTGGGTTGGAATCGTCTTGGTCTCACGATTTCAACCATGTATCCCATTAGTTCCAATTTTTCCTGGATTGGAAAGCCCTATTTGAAAGCTTGAAAACCCTAGAAATTCAATCATGGCATCTCTCGATTCAGGGCACTATGGTTCAATTCAATCATTCCATTAGCTTTGTATGATCTCTAGCAACACAAATCAATCACAAAAACATGTCAAATGC
This sequence comes from Vicia faba, assembly GCA_948472305.1. Lineage (NCBI taxonomy): Eukaryota > Viridiplantae > Streptophyta > Magnoliopsida > Fabales > Fabaceae > Vicia > Vicia faba. Next base: position 736,975,905 of record OX451740.1, on the reverse strand, counting down.
GTATGAATTAAGAGATACAGTTTTGAATTGGAAGTGCAAACCGTGAGATGGTATGTCGTGATTCCTTGAGCTTTGATGCTTGAATTTGATTGCAATTCACTCCTGGTACCTCCTGGAATGTGTTTGGATGGACAAAACGCCTTGAATTGGCCTAGATTGCAAGAACAGGTTTTGAGTTTTCTTGAAAATTCTTGAAATTGATATGGCTGTTCTGCAGTCTTTCAGTTGTGTCCTAGGTTATGGTTGGCTTGCTTGCATATAAGGGAATCAATTTAGGTCAAAATTTGGACCCATACCCATGTGCATTGAAGATTGAATCCTTGATTGATAAATCAAATATTCTTGATTTTCATGATTGAACAAGTTGCCAAAATTGGATATTTTTGTATCTTTTAGCTTGTGCACGAATTGGTCAGCATATTTGGATCATATTTGGTTCACAAATTTATTTAAGAATCAAATCTTTTATTTTCTCATGATTTAAATTAATTAAATGAATTAATATGTATTAAAAATCCATTTAATCAATAAATTTAAGAAAATAAATCCAATTTAACTTGGTGGGTCGTGCATAGGTCATGGATGAAGTTTCAAGAAGAGATTTGAGGCCCATTAGCAAAAAGAAGGTGTTTTGAGCAAAGTTGACTTTTGCAAATTCATGAAAATTTCCCAACTTCTCCAATGCACAACTTGTTCAATTTTGATCATATGACCATGTTCTTGGACATTTTGGAAAGCCCTTGAAGTCCTCTAACCAATGATTTTGGTCCCATGTCATTTGGATTTACCAATCTCAAGTTATGGCCTTTGACTCAAAGTGTACTTTTGTTGACTTTTGAAATTGACCTATAATGTAAAAATTTGTAACTTTTTGTGAGATAATTTCTTGATCTTGGAGTGTGAAGATGGATTGTAGGAAATTGCATCCTCTTCAAAATGAGCTTTGGATGGGATTTTTCTGATAAACCATGAAAGAGTTATGCCCTTATCAAAGTACAGTTGACTTTTCTGCTGTCCAAAAATAGTAACTTTTGCACCTTGATGATTTTTTGAGCTATTCTTGTGGGATCATGATCAAGACTTGATCAAATGATGATTGTGAACTCAAAATAATATGTTGACCAAGAATTCTGACTTTTGACTGCAAAATGACCATTTTGCCCTTGTAGTTGACTGTAGATCAAATAGAGCTTTTGACTGTGCAAATTGACATTGTGAGTCTTGAAACTTGGCATGTAGGTGCTTGAGAATGTATATAGGCCTATGAGACTTGATTGAACCATTGAAAACCTCAAATTCCTTGAAAGAACCAAAACCCTAATTTTGAATTGACTGTCTTAGGAGGTGATTTGACTGTACAACCCTTGAGCCAATATATCCCTAATCTCTTTGTTTGTGCCTTCTTTCTTATCCAGTCTGGCATGGATTAAGGAATTCTCCTTCTTCAACTCTTCCAGAGTTTGCATGACTAGAGATGAAGCTGGTTTATCTTCAGGGGTTGCATGTCGTTCAGAACACTCTGCAACCTCTTCTGATTGAACAACTTCTTCTGTTGCAATCACCTTTTCTGGAGTAGTAGTCAGAGGGTGACTATCAGAATCTGGTTCAGTGGCTTCTGAAGGTTGGTGCTCTTTCCAGGGATCATTTTCTAGCATAAGAGTATCTTTCTTGTCCTAGTGGCTTAGAACTTGATCTTTGAAGGATTTCAGCTAATCACTGAAGTTCTATTGAGCCATTTCATAGCTTAATTCTTTCAGCTTCTGGGATTCAGAGTTGAACCATTTTCTGAATCTTTCCCACAGAGAATCAGAAGCAGCATGATTAGAATTCTCTTGACTTGCTTACTTCAAAGAAGTAATCCATTCCTGTATTTCTGTTTTAAAAATCAATAGGTTCTTACCAACATCTGATTTGGTTAAGGTTGGTTTAGGTTTAGGGATGGAAACTTTGTTTAAGGTGGAAGCTAGATGGTCCAGCGCTTCTAGATCAATGACAATTCTGAGGTGGTCAGCTGGACGGTTGATTGGTGAGGGAGTTGAAGAACCAGAAATAAGGATTGGTGAGTGAGGGGTGTTTGGTGGTGTGGATTCATATGGTGAAGGTATTTCTGGAATATCATGAATTGAGAGAGGTAAATGAACCGTAAGAGGTTCTGTTATCCCAGGAATTGGGGTAGTGGTATCAGAGTCTGAAGGGGAGTCTTCTGATTGGTTTGCGGTAGCGTGTTGAATTTCTGGTTCAGGTATTTCAGAAGATGGATTTTCAGATTGAGGAGTGAGCGGGTTTTCATTTTCTGGTTGGGTAGAGTGTGGTTGTGGATTTTCTGGTTGTTGAGATTGAGTGTTTGGATTTTCTGGTTGTTGAGATTGAGTGTTTGGATTTTCTGGGATAGGTGTGGAAAAGTCTTGATCAAACAGTTCAATATCAAAGAGAACTCTTGCAAGTTTTGGTTGATGTTGTTCTGGATTTGGACTGGGGGAGTGAGGTTCATTTAAGAAATATCCAAGAGTTACAGATGGGTCAAACTCTATGTCAAAATCCTCAAATGTTTGGGGTGAAGGAATTTCTGTTGGTTGAGGGGGAATGGTTTCAAATGTTGGAATAGCTATTGATTCTACAATAGAAACAAAAGATGTGTTACCTTTCTTTTTCGCAGCTTTGGGTGTCCTCTGAGAGGATCCTTATCCTGCTGCCTTCCTCTTTCTGGATTTCTTTCGCACAACCTCTGGAGCTGGCTTGTGCCGGTCTTGGATGTTGATTTCTGGAATAGTCCCATCTTTCTTGCAAGCTTCAAGGTATCTGACTATAATCTTTGGAGAGTCATCTATCTCAGAGAATAGTGGAAAATCCTCCAGAGGGATTCTCCTAGAAGTGATGACCTCATGATAAGAAATTGTTGGTTCCTTCTTAATGTTTTCAATAATATTTATTTTCTTCAGATTCTTGGCATTCAGAGGTTTCCCAGCAGTTGCTTCCAGAGTACTGATTTCTTGAGCCTCTGTCAGATGTTCTATCAGTCTGTTTTCCGTTAGAATATCTGAAATCAATCTTCCTAGAGGAATCCAATCCCTCTTAGTTCTTTCTTCTTCTCTTGTCTCTTTCACACTTGTTCTGAGATGGTTGAAGAGAAAATGTGGAATGTTTATTTTGGTCTTCTTTGCAATGAAGTATATCAGAAATTGCTGATCAATGTTAATGTAATGAGGAGAGCTTGTAGGCTTCCTGTGATTGATACATCCCGGAATTATTCAAGCCCAGATTCTGTAATGATCTTTCAAGTCTCTGATCTTGCTGGATGGATGTCTAGAAGTGAAGATGACCCTAGCAATGGATTTTAGGTCAGAACACTTATCAACCATATCACTGCATCTGACTCTGCCACCATTGTATCCAATGAGTTTCCTAATCAAATCTTCTGTAATCACTATCTTCTTCCCCATAACATATGACGAGACTTGGTGGTTGGATGAAGTAGAATGAATCCAAAACTCTTTAACAAGAATGGAAAAAGTTGGACCCAATAGACGATCAAATTATTTGTTTCATCCCTGTGTAGTTACATCTTCATACAGATTAAACCCATTTTTCTTGTAAGCTTTCAAAATTGATGATCAATTCATAGAGAACTTCAAGGTTGTTGACCGGAGTGAGTAGTGTTCTAATGGGCTCCTCATATTGTTAATTCCATGAAGAACTATGAGAATTGTTGAGATTCTTGAGACTTGATGAGGATACCATTGTTCACACGGATTCTTTGAAGAAAATTGATAGAAAGGGTTTTTGAAAAACTAGAGCAAGAGAGAATATTGAAGGTGGTAAAACGTGAATGAAGGAAATAGTAAATTGAGTTTATATAAGTTCTTTAGAAAATGTAATTAGTAAGAAAGAGAAAATAAGTAATGATTATATTAAATTAATGAAACCTGAAATTACGGGATTTAGAGAGATATTGAACAGTTACCAATGACAATTGTCTCAATGCATCCAATCAGAGCCATGGACCCTTCAGAATTTAAACGTGTGTTCAGCCTCAGAAGGTAGCTTGTGAGAGGATGACATATGTTTGATGGTGTGAACTACACGCCTCTATCTTTGAAATGAAAAGTTCAGATCTTCATAGATAGATTATGAGGCAACTGTACTTCTAACTTATGAAGACAAGTTCATCAGATGTTCACAGAAAATAATAAAATTATGAGGGTTAGAATATGCAAATAAAACATTTTATTCTGGACACAATTTTATGCTGAGATGTTTCAGAATGAAATTGAATCTATCTTCAGAAAGGGGTTTTGTAAACACATCAGCCCATTGATGGTCTGTGTCAATGAATTTTAAAGTAAGAATTCCTTTCATAATATAGTCCCTAATAAAGTGATGTTTTATTTTTATATGCTTAGCTCTAGAATGCAAAATGGGATTTCTGGATAGACATATGGCATAAGTGTTATCACAGAAGATAGGAATGTTACTCTCAAATATGTTGAAGTCTTCAAGTTGACTTTTCATCCAGAGCATTTGAGTGCTACATCCAGCAGCTGCTATGTATTCAGCTTCTGTTGTTGACAATGCTATTGTGGACTGTCTCTTGCTGATCCATGATATAAGGTTGTCTCCCAGAAACTGGTAGCTTCCAGAAGTGCATTTACGCTCTACTCTGTCTCCAGCAAAGTCAGCATCTCAATATCCTACTAAGCTGTATTTATTAGATTTTCTATAAAAACAAACCCAGATTAGTATTACCTTTCAGATACTTGAAAATTCGCTTAATTATTGTTAAGTAAGATTCTCTAGGATCTGATTGGAATCTAGCACATAAGCAAACACTAAATAAAATATCAGGCCTTGAAGCCATCAGATAAAGGAGAGATCCAATCATACCTCTGTAGATTTTCTGTTCTACCTTTAAATTACTTACCTCTTCCTTTTCCAGAATGCACGTGGGGTGCATTGGAGTCTTTGAGGGCTTACATTTTGAGAGGTTAAATTTCTTCAGAAGTTCTCTGACATATTTGCTCTGATGAATGTAAGTTCCTTCTGGAGTTTGGTTAATCTGAATTCCCAGAAAGAATTTAAGTTCCCCCATTAAGCTCATCTCAAATTCTGCCTGCATGCACTTAGCAAATTCTCTTCCCAGAGAAGGTTTAGTGGATCCAAAAATGATATCATCTACGTAAATCTGACAAACTAAAATGTCATTCTTAAATGTCTTATAGAACAAGGTTATGTCCACTTTCCCTCTGGTGAATTCCTTTTCTAACAGGAAGTTACTTAGTCTTTCATACCAAGCTCTGCGAGCTTGTTTCAGACCATAGAGTGACTTCTTTAGTTTGAAAACATATTCTGGGTATTTGGAATTTTCAAACCCAGGGGGTTGGTGCACATATACCTCTTCATCTATGTAACCATTTAAGAATGCACTTTTGACATCCATCTGATACAGAGTGATGCTATTATTTACAACAAAGGAGATTAAGAGTTTGATAGATTCTAACCTGGAGACTAGAGCAAAGGTTTCTGTATAGTCTATCCCCTCTTGCTGACTATAACCTTGTGCCACCAGTCGTGCCTTGTTTCTGATGACTTCTCCTTGCTCATTAAGTTTGTTTCTGAACACCCACTTTGTTCGAATGACATTGAATCCTTTTGGTTTGGGAACTAGATCCCATACGTCATTTCTGGTAAACTGGTTTAATTCCTCCTGCATTGCCAGAATCCAGTCATTGTCTAGAAGAGCTTCATCAATTGTTGTTGGTTCAATTAGTGAGACCAGTCCCATGAGGTATTCTTCAGAGTTTCTGAATGTTGATCTTGTTCTGATTGGATCATCCTTCTTTCCCAGGATCTTATCTTCTGGGTGAGCTATGCTGCTTCTGGATAACCTTTTCTGGAGTTGATCAACAGAAGGTACTGGAGCACTTGTAACATTTCTTTCTGAAGTTGTTGGAGCGTCTCTATTGGGAACTTCTGATGAGTTGTCTCCAGTACCTGTGAATTCAACTTCTATATCTGCAGAAGATTCATTCTGCTTTGACTTTTGAGGGTCAAGCTTATCATCAAATCTAACACTGATTGACTCTTCAACAATCTGTGTTTCTGTATTGTATACTATGTACCCTCTTGAGCATTCAGAGTATCCTAACATAATACACCTTTGTGCTTTAGAGTCAAACTTGTTCAGATGATCTTTAGTATTCATAATAAAACATGTGCATCCAAAATGATGGAAATAAGAAATGTTGGGCTTTCTGTTTTTCCACAATTCATATGGAGTCTTTTCCAGAACAGGTCTTATAGAGATTCTATTCTGAATATAACACGCTGTGTTAATTGCTTCTTCCCAGAAGATCTTAGCAATGTTAGTCTCATTATTCATGGTTCTGGCCATTTCTTGTAATGTTCTGTTCTTTTGTTCTAGAACTCCATTTTGTTGGGGAGTTCTAGGACAAGAGAAGTCATGTGAGATTCCTTTTTCATTAAAAAAATTTTCAAATTTTTTATTTTCAAATTCTCCACCATGATCACTTCTAACTTTGACAATTCTAAGATCCTTTTCATTCTGAACTTGGTTACAGAATGCAACGAACACACAATGTGACTCGTCCTTGTGTCTTAAGAACTTTACCCATGTCCATCTGCTATAGTCATCTATGATCACTAACCCATACTTCCTTCCACTAACAGACACAGTTTTCACTGGTCCAAATAAGTCCATGTGCAGAAGTTCTAATGGCCTAGAGGTGGAAACAACATTTTTAGCTTTAAAAGTAGGTTTTGCAAATTTTCCTTTCTGACATGCTTCACACAGAGCATCTGAGCTGAACTTCAGATTAGGAATTCCTTTGACCAGATTGAGTTTGTTAATCTGAGATATTCTCCTCATACTAACATGCCCCAATCTTCTGTGCCAGACCCATTGCTCATTGTTAACAGAGAGAAGGCATTTTACATTCTGACTTTTTAGTTCAGATATTTTTATCTTATAAATGTTGTTTTTCCTCTTTCCATTAAATAGGATAGTTCCATCTTTCTGACTAACAGCTTTGCATGAATTTTGATTAAAGATTATATCATAACCGTTATCACTTAATTGACTTATGGATAACAGGTTATGCATCAATCCATCAACTAAAAGCACATTATTGATAGAAGGAAGATTACCATTACCTACTATTCCAGAGCCAATAATCTTCCCTCTTCGGTTGCCTCCAAAGCCCACATAGCCTCCAGGTTTAAGTTCCAGGCTTTGGAACATATGCTTTCTTCCCGTCATGTGTCGAGAGCATCCAGAGTCCAGGTACCATGACTGGTGTTTTAGCCTTGCTGCTAAAGATATCTACTACATATATAATTTTGTCCTTAGGCACCCATATCTTTTTGGGTCCTGGTTTGTTAGTTTTACCAAAATTATGTTTGAATTTTGGTTTGGCAGAGTAATCATTACTAGTGTATTTTAGGTCATGTGTGTGCCCGTATGTGAAGTGTGATTTTAGTGGTGTGTGTTTTATAACTAGGTCCATGACTTTCTTAGGTGGAGATACCTTACCTTGGTATCCTATTACTTTCTTTCCATTCTTGCTAACTCCATAGATCATTGAAGCCATCTTGCTTCTATATATGTTTTTAGCCAGAAACTTCTGAAAGTTGTGATCATACTCTTTGATGATCTTATCAGCATTACTGGGAGTCTTTGAGATTATTTCCTTCTGAGAGTTTTGTAAATCATTTTCTAATTTTAAAATATTTTCTTTTAACTCGGAATTTTCTAATCTAAGACTCAGTTCTTTCAGAGTCAGGGACAAGATCCTTTTTCAGGTTCTTGAATTTGACTATGATCTGCTGATACCTTTCCAGAATTTCATTCAAACTTTCTACAAGTTCAGCTTTAGTAAAATTAACAGTGAAATCAGGGAATACCTCTTCTGTGTCTTATTTTGAGCCTGAACTAGAAGCTTCACTATCTTCTGTCACATTTTCCATAAGAGTGATGTTGGCTCTTTCATCATCTGACTTTGAGTCAGCATCAGAAGTGTCTGAATCGTCCCATGTTGCCATGAGGCTTTTCTTCTTCTCCTTGAATAACTTCTTTTTGGGTTTCTCCTTCTGAAGCCTTGGACAGTCACTTTTGTAGTGCCCTTGTTCATTGCACTCATAGCAGATGATGTCTTTGTTATTTGACTTTCTGTGATCGGAGGGAGCTTCAGATCTTGTGTCTAGAGGAGGACTCGGACTTTATGTATCTGGAGGAGGATTCATTCTAATTTTCTGATCTTCTTGGGTTTCTGAATTTTCTTTGTCTCTGCTTCCACAGTTGATTGACCCTTCTAGACAGAAGAGACAATTAGTCTTCTTCTGATGAGGATCCATCAGAGGTTTCTTCCATAGCCTGCAAAACCTTAGAATCAGATTTTTTGTTAGATTTTAATGCTAGAGGCTTACCTTGCTTCTAAGGCTCGTCTTCTTCTAGATCTATCTCATGACTTCTGAGGGAGCTAACAAGTTCCTCCAGAGATATCTTGTTGAGATCTTTAGCCAGCTTAAGTGCAGTGACCATTGCCCCCATTGCTTTGGTATACTTATGATGATCTTCTTTACGTGATCAGCAGTAGAATATCCTTTGTCAAGAACTTTCAGCCCAGCAACAAGAATCTGGAATCTTGAGAACATTGCTTCTATGGATTCACTGTCTTCCATCTTGAATGCTTCATATTTCTGAATGAGCGCAAGGGCTTTGGTTTCTTTGACTTGTATGTTGCCTTCATGCATCATTCTTAGAGAGTCAAACATGTTTTTGGTTGACTCTTTGTTTGAGATCTTCTCATATTCTGAGTATGAAATGGCACTGAGAAGTATTGTTCTGGATTTATGATGGTTTCTGAAATCACATTTTTGCTGGTCAGACATCCTTTTTCTATCTATCTTCTGACCACTTTCAACCACAGGATGTGTGTATCCATCAATTACCATGTCCCATAGATCAGCATCATGAACCAGAAAGAAGCTCTCAATTTTGTCTTTCCAGTAGTCAAAATTTTCTCCATCAAAGACTGAAGGCCTGCCGTTGATTCTGTCCTTGTCCTTATGATAGTCATTGCTGATGTTTTGGCTTGGTCCCACCATAGTGTTTTTCAAAAGCTTGGATCTTGTACTGACACGGTTAAGTGTATGAACTCAGAACCAGGCGCTCTGATGCCAATTGAAGAAGTGAAAAACACAAGAAGGGGGGTTGAATTGAAACTTAAAATCAAAAGCAGTAGACACGATATTTTTATCCTGGTTCGTTTGATCTCAAACTACTCCAGTCCACCCGCCAAGGTGATTTTGCCTCTCTCCAACGAGGACTTAATTCACTAATCAAAACTGATTACAATACTACTTTGACAACTGCCAAAGTCTTCTTGAGTACAACCATAACCCGGTTTATCTCAAGGAAAACTAGCTTAATCAAAAGAAAATGATTTACTGTGTACTGTTGTTTTTCATTACAAAAATTGTATCACTACTGTGATATATTACATAATTTAAGCGTATGAGTGAATGTGAATATTTGCAGCGTTTAAGATGTATGAGCAGTCGTCTGACAAAATCGTAAACGATTTGTCCTTTAAGCTTGTTTATATAGGCGTGGAAATCTTGTACAACATAAAGCGTGATAATGGACACTCAATTCTATTTCCATATTGAGAAGATTCTTGTTTGAATGAAGTCGTTGCATATGATATTGTCTTAATTGAAAAGTAACGCTTCAGAATTAGAATCTTGCATGCTGCTTTTACTTTAGAACATTGATGACTTAGAGATGTGAAGATCTGATGGTATATTATACTTCTATTCAGAGTCAGAGTATCCTTTACTTTAGCGTTGATTCTGATCATCATTCTTCAGAACATTTTGATTACCTCAGTTTGAAGGCTTCTGTAGCTTAACTTCTGATGTTGTTTCAGTCATAACTTATGCATACAAAATAACACAAGTTTAGAGTGCATATTTGTTCTTTGTGTTTGTTATCATCAAAACTCTAATTAAGGGTTGTAGAATCAAACTATGTTCAAACAGAAGGAACCTGGGTAGGGTTTCTTGATGATTAGTCCGTATTAAACTTTATCTGGAATTTTTTGAGAAGGAACATGGGTAGAGTTTCTTCATGATGATCCGTGTGAAACAGCATCTGGAAATCAGAAAGAACCTGGGTAGGGTTGCTTCATGATGAGTCCATGTAAAACTACATCTGGAAATGAGAAGGAACCTGGGTAGGGTTGCTTCATGATAAGTCCGTGTAAAACTGCATCTGGAAATGAGAAGGAACCTGGGTAGGGTTGCTTGATGATGAGTATGTGTAAAACTGCATCTGGAAATGAGAAGGAACCTGGGTAGGGTTGCTTCATGATGAGTCCGTGTAAAACTGAATCTGGAAATGACAAGGAACCTGGGTAGTGTTGCTTCATGATGAGTCCGTGTAAAACTTCATCTTGGAAAATGAGAAGGAACCTGTGTAGGGCTACTTCATGATAAGTCCATGTAAAAATTCATCTTGGAAAGAGAAGGAACCTGTGTAGGGTTGCTTCATCTGGACGTGTACATAAATGCCTTGACTTGTTATAGGTATTAATCTAAAACTTGGAAATGGTTGATGGTAGCCATTTGTTGATTGACCTTGTCCTGAAAAGGTAAAACGTTAGATGTATGCAATGTCATGATGTATGAAATGCATGGTGCAATGATGTTCTCAAAATAAATGAGATTGTGTCGTATGCACTTGTCATGTATGTAACCAGGATGTATGAAATGTGAAATGTTAATGAATGTATTTTTTTCTCTGGGAAAATAAATCCTTGACCAATGATAGGGTGTCATTAAATCTCGGACTGCTGTTGAAGAATAGGTGCGTCTTCAAACTTTGCTTAGAATGTTTCAGCCGGGGATTCCTGTTTTATTGTTTGAGGAGAGCTCTGTTGGGGAATGTTGAAAACTCTATGGAGAGTGTTGATTCTTGCTTGGGGAAAAGAGTTTAGGAGTCTCAGTTGTCTGTTGCTCTACTGAGGAGTCGAAGTTGAACTGATGTCTGGTCAGGTCCAGGCTTCACAACAAATTATTGAAAGGATGAAGTTGAACTGATATCTGGTCGGGTCCAGGCTTCACAACAACTTACTGAAGTTATCTGTTATCTGGTCTGGTCCAGGCTTCACAGTAATTTGTTGGGGATTGTAGAGTAGTCCACTGGGGAAGAGGAGTTGTGGTCCTTTGATTTGTAGTAGTCGGAGAGTCAAACTCAAGCTGGGGAATCCTGTTGTTTGTTGGGGAAATAAACCTGGTTGCCAGTCTGTTGGAGAGGTGGCGACTTCATTGGGGAAAATCCTCGAGGATTCTTGAGGTCGACTCAGTTAGTGAGAAGTTTTCAGAGATTGAAACTCTGGCTGGGAGTAATCCTATGAGAGGGATTTTGGAGAGATTTGTCACTTCCCCTAGTAGCAATTGTTTGTGGCACTGCCAGGAATGTTTAACTGTACATGACCCTCTGTCTGGATTCGCGTTCAATTCCCCAAGTGATTTAGATGGAGACCTGCCCCTGGTTATTCATCATTTCTTGAGATATTTCTTGTAATCTTGACTTGAGTGCCCCAGGTGTGCTGGATAGTGACATGTCATGCCCCTTTGTTGATAGGAGATTGGTCAATGGAAGTGTCATCCCACTTGAAGTGATTTTGTTCACTGAGAGATCTTTCGTTCATCAGATATTCGTTGTGTGAATTTCTTCGCTATCAAACAAATAGCCATATGCAAACAGCGATATTCAAATAATGCAAATTTTATGCTTGTCTTGAAGTTTTGAAAATGCGTTTTAGCAAGTAAAGAAGTTTTGTAAGAAAATTCAACTCAGGATTTAGAGTAAAGCCTAACAAGAGTCAGGATACCTTTTGTAACAGTATGCTTTCGAACTAACCCATGCTTCAATTAGGACTTTTGAAGGGTTATAACGTGGTTTGGTTCACGGTTTAAGAAACAAGGGATAAAGGCTCAAAGTGTATTTGTACCCACCCGCTCTTCGTGATGTTCTTCAGTCTTAAACTCAGCTAATTGTGAGTTTGAACTCCAATGATGTTTTGGTGATGGTTCAAATAGGTTAAGTTTATCGGAAGGCAAACCGTTTTTTTTGCAACATTTTTCCTGTTGTTGAGGATTTTTAGTGACCTCTTTTTGATTTGTTATCCCTAATTTTTACCTGACCTCCTTTGTAGGTTTTAACTTAGTGGGCCTTTCTTTTGAGAGATGATGAATGCCTATGTGATAGGGAACCATCACCGTCTTTTTATTCTAGAGGAATGTTTTTGATGCCATTCGTTGTATTACAAAGTGAAATTTGCAACTGAATGCGCATTTGAATTAACTGAGAGACTACCCTGCCCCAGGTTTGGATTAAAGGTTTCAATTTGTGTAAAAAAGAAAATTCCTACTTCTTTGGCTCGAAGGGATTGACTAGGGATTATCTTCCTTAAAACTCCAGTTGTTTAGAATTTGAAAGAAACACCTGTACATTGTCAGCAAGGTCTGTCCAAAAGCATACTGTATGAGATGAAGGCATTGTTTTCGTCATCCTCCCTCTAAAGGCTTGTAACTTTTAGCAAGAGTTGAATGTCATAAAGAGAGTAAAAAGCATAGTTTAAATATAGTGAAAACAAATGAATGAATTCAATACCAACATATGCAATGCATTAATGAAACAAAGTTTGACATTAATAGATAATTGTTTGAATAACAAAAGAAATTACAATTGAAAATTCAAAATTAACAAGACGCTCTCAACGATTCGGCATAGGAGCAGTGATCACGTTTGGAGTCTCTGGAGGGTCAAACTCGATTTCCTTGGCATCAATCAAATTCTAAATCTTGTACTTCAACGCCTAACAATCGTTAGTATCATGCCCAGGATTGCCGGAATGATAAGCACATGTTGCATTAGGATTGTAGTTGGGAGAAGAAGTTTTGGGGTTTTGATGAGGTCCTATCAACGTAATCATATTCATCTTCAACAAGTGTTGTAATGCTTGAGACAACGGCATGTTGATGTTGGTAAACTGTATTTTGGCCTCATATGGCCTTCGTTGATTTCCCATTTGCTATTGCCGGTGCGACGCAGAACCAGAGATCAGGACTGCCCCCACATGTTGGTCATGACGATTCTTTTGACCATACACAGCATTATATTCTTTCTTCCCATTGTATGACTTTTTCTGAGCATCAGAGGGTGTAGCTCCTTGGATTTTTCCGCTTTTGATTCCAGCTTCGACCCTTTCACCAGTCAGTATTATCTTGGTGAACCCGGCTGAGGAGCTTTCGATAAGGTGATTGAAGAAAGCTCTTGTCAAGGTTCCCATGAAGATGTCAATCAGCTCCCTGTCAGTAGAGGGGGCTTCACCCTACCGGCCAGATCTCTCCACTTTTGGGCGTATCCTTTGAAGCTCTCGTTGAAACCCATGGTCATGTTCTGCAATTGCAGACGAGTTGGTGCAAGATCCGTGTTGTATTGGTACTGCTTTTAGAAAGTAGCAGCTAGATCCTCCCAGGTGTGGATACGAGAACTCTCCAATTGATAGAACCATTCCAGTTGAGTCCCTACTAGGCTCTCTTGGAAGAAATAGATCCAAAGCTTCGGATCAATTGTGTATGGTTGAATCTTGTGAACATAGGACTTTAAGTACATCTTAGGGCAATAGACTCCATCATACGGGGAAAAGGTAGGGATTTTGAATTTTGGTGGGATGAGCACTCCGGAAACTAAACCCATGTCTCTTAAATCCAAGCCAGGCACAGCTTGGATCTCCACATCTTTTAGTTTGTCTTCAAGTTGTTTGTATTTTTCATCCGCCGGTGGATACCGCTCCTCAGAAGAGTCATCATCATTAGTATTTATGTAAGCTCTAATGCTTCCAACTTCCTCTTCTTGACTGTCTTTCAAAGAAGTATCTTCTTTTTGAACTAGCTGGACATGCCCCTTGGACCTTCTCCTTGCGTTGAGGATGACAAACTTTTTCTTCTTCTTTCTCTATTTGGTGAAGAGTGTTTTCAGATCTTCCTGCCTCTTGGCCAAGTTCATGAGCACTTGTTGAAATTGAGCGTTTTGAGCTTGGAGATCTTTCACCGTTTGTTCCATAACTATCTTACTGAAATAAACAGTGAGAAGATAAGGACACCTTTATGGGAGAGACCTGTCGTGATATGACGCATGATATGTGGATGCATGTTTTCAAGGTCTCGCGGGGTAAACACAAGAAAATGTTAGAAGTTGAACTTTAATCAACATCTTTGATTGGATAAATTTGTATCGATGGATGTACTTCTACGAGAATTAAGCTCACCATATCAAGTAGGTTGTATCCCTTGACTCAAGTTTTTGTACTTGATCTTTGATGGTGTTTGGTTAGAGGAAAATAAATCTTCTTTCCCCTTGATAGACGTCTGGTTCAACGTGACCCTGCATCATAGACCTTTGAGATCCTTGAAATGGTTATAGAAAATGCTATGGTATGATGTCATGATTTTATATGCAAGTATGCAAAGTAAGCAAGTACAAATAATCATATTCACACAAAGCAGACAAGTCCTTAGGTTTAGGCTTGCATGGGGTTTGTAGGTAAGTACCCTCTTGAAGTTTAGTTGGATCAACCTGTCCTAGTTAATAGTAACTGGGTTCTAAGGGATCTCAATATCACTGATTTGTCTTCTCAGGCATTGTTTCAACGTAAGCCCCTTTCATGGCGACCGAAATATCCCAAAAATCAAACCTCAATGAGTGTAGTATCGAGTATCTACCAACTTCAGACTGCACCAATGCCGGTCATCTCACTACGTCCTGATGTTCAAGTTGGTCAAGTAAAGGTTCTAAAAATTCAGTTAGTGCTTCATGACATCACTCAGCGGCCCCGTATTCTCCTTGACTACTCAAGGGCTACCGGTACCCACAAATATGTCACACTAACGTAGCTATTGCTTAGACCATGTCGGATTACCCCGCACAGTTTCCACATGGTATTGCTACTTACCTATAAGGTATCCCAAATCTGTGTAGAGGATTTAAGCCCAAACAAGGAACCAAAACGTAAAGCATGCAAGTCAAATAAGGAAAGAAATTAAATGTGATCTAGCCCTAAGGTAACCCCACTTTTAAGTTTTTCCCTAGCAGAGTCTCCAGTTCTATTATACGGTGGGAGAACTGACCTGAGTATTTTGCGTTTTATCGCAATTGTTATGGATAGTAAGAGTCACCATCGACTTTTCTTTCATCCAATAAGGAAATGCTGAAAAGAACAGGAAAGACCTATAGAGATGTTTTTTTGAGTTCGGGGGATAGATTATGAAAAGGGAAGGTATTAGCACCTTTTTCATCCGTAGTTATCTACGGGCTCTTATTTGCTTGCTAGATCACTTGCTTTTGTTTGAAAGTGTGCTTGTGGTGTGGGTTTTGAAAGTATTTTGAAAATGTCTTTGTAATGGTTCTCATTTCTATAAGAACGCGTACAAAGTGTTGTTTCAAAAATAGTTCAAAGAGGTGTTTGTGGAATGTGTTTTTGAAAGTGATTTTGAAAAGGTGTCTTTGTAATGGCTCTTGTTTCTATAAGAACTCGTACAAAGTGTTGTCTTTTGAAAATGTTTCAAAATGAGAGTGTTGGTGTATAAAATGTTTTTGTTGTGAGCAACCGAGCAACTAGGAGCAATCTACCTACTCAAAGGTCTTAGATTTTCTTTTCCTCCTCCTTTAGATGTTGCTATCTTACCATTGTTTTGGTAAGATGCCCCATCGTTAGATGTGAGCGGACGGGCGCGGGACATTTGTATAGTCATAGAAGACAACCCGTGGGAGTTTTTAGCAATATCGTTTTAGGGACTAGATCGTTTACTGAAGGCAACATCGAGGGTCATCGAGGGACTACGATCTTTTATTGAGGGTCTTTGCTAAAATGCCCATGTTCGAGGAACATGACTATTTTCCGAGGCAACAGGTGAGATTACCCCAAGGGTTCATGTGTGAATAGTGTGTTTGATTTGCATGCATTTTGTCTTGATTAAAGGTTGTCTACTTGTTGGTTTTTATCTTGCCATACACACCTATTTACTAGCATTTGTACAAAAGTAACAAAAGTGCAAAAAATAAATCCTACACTATTACAAACATATTGAAGTGCATAGAAAGATAAAGGCAAAAATAAGATAAAAAGAAGGAAAATGATTGTCTTTCAGTTTGGCCAGGAGAACCCTTCGATTTGCATTTCTGGGCTTCCTTCGATTAGGAGTTGGCACCCGTCAGGTCATGGCCTTCGATTCTAGCTTTCTGGGGCTCGGAAGTCAGCATATGGTATCCTTCGACTGGGTCCTAGAAGCAGCAGGTTGTGCCTTTCGATTGGGCCTGGAATCAGTGTAGGCATGCTTTTCGTCTGGGCCTGGAAGTCAACATGGTTTGCCTCCTGGTTTCCTCTTTCATTTGACCTGGAGAAATGGGGTAGAAGCCAGAAGCTTCGCTTCCTATTTCCTGTTTCCTGTTCCTTTCGTTTGAGATGTTAAATAGCAACATGGCCTAAAGCCATGCTAGCACTGCCTTAGGGCCAAGTTAATTCTTAAAATATTTATAAGAAACCAAAAGCAAAAACCAAAAGGTAATAGAACAAAACTATAAGGGTGTAAACAAAAAAGGGAAAAAAAACAACAATATGTACATGCTTGAAAACGTAAAGGAGTTGTATTTATATATGCTGTAAATGAAAGATGCAAGGGTAAGAGTAACTTACCTTGCTGCAGCCTTGAAAGTGAACTGGACCTTGATTGGTGACCCTGGGCTTCTCCTGGATTCAAGGGAGGGGCCAACAGTTGTGCTTTTGGGACTGGATTAGAAGGAGAAATGAAAGCAAGTGTAAGGCTTCTTTCCACTGGATTCGAAGGAGAGGGGCCTGAAGCTTGGCTTGGAATGTTGATCCGAAGAAAGAAAGAAACAAATGTTATGTTTCTTTCTAAGCTGGATTCGAAGGAATGTAAAGTGTTTGTTCTTCAGAATCGAAAAAAAAGTGACAAGGGGATTATGGGTTTGTTCTTCACAAGTGCTTAAGGACTTGAGAGATTTTGTTGTGTTTGAGAAGATTTTGGAGGTTCCGTTCCTCTAGTCAAAAAATCCTCTCTTTGATGTACAAATGAACTCTCTATTTATAGAGGAAAAATTTTAAATGCGTGGGAGTAAAAATAATAAAATAAAGGCTCGGCTGGAAAGTAAGCACCCACTTGTGCCAAGATGGTTAGTTCAAATGGATTGCTTCCTTAGAAGGAAAACAAGCGCAAGGCTCAAGAAAGACTTTTTCTAAAACGTAGTATTATATTTTTAAGGGCAAGTGGTATTGGACAGCAAATGAGTAAAATCTTATCTCAACTTGCATAGACAATTAAATAGAGTGAGTCATAGGTTTGAGGCCTGAAAAAGGGGAAACACGTAGCCTAGCCTATGGGTCTAATGCTCAACTTGATATTTGGATCGAACACCTTGTCTTTCGTTTTGGCCCTACAAATCCAACCTTCGACCTAATTCAAGAGAAAACGAAATTGAATGTTTCCAACAATGGCCTGTCTTTCGATTTGGCCATATTCTACTTCATGTACCATTTTGAACCCTTTTGTTTTTGATTATGTAAGCCCAACCTTCGAGCAAACTCAAGGCAGGCAAAACTAAATATTCCCAACAATGGCATGCCTACTTTCGATTGGGCCATATTCAGTTACATGTACTACTTTGAATAGGCAAGAAAATCTCAATGGCATAGTCAAAACGAAAGGAACTCTGGATTACCTTCTTACTTCACCAACATAAGCCAAATGCCCTAAACGAATGTTTTCTTGAAATGGATCAAGCCAGAAGCTTCAAAGGAGTTTTCAAATCCAAATGAAAGATGTCTCTAAACTTGCATTTGAAGGAGGCTTTAAGTTCAAAATGAAGGATGTAATCTAAGTGACATTCGAAGGAGGCTCTTGCTCAACTGAAGTTTGCATGCAGGCACGCAGAAGGTGAGTGCCCAAATGAAGACTTGCATGCAGGCACTTGTGTCTAAACAAAGACTTTGCCTTGCAGGGGGTACATGTGGCCAACAGGTCATGGCCTTCGATTGTAAGCATGCAGGAAGAATACTTGTCCAATCGAAAGGCTTGCCCTGCATGGGGCACTTGTGGTAGCAAAAATTGGTTTTCAAAGCAAGCATGCAGGCAGCAAAAGACACAAACAAAGCCTGCAACAAGAAGTTACATGCCCAGGAAAAAGAGGCACGCTAGCAGCCATTTTAAGCAGTCGAAGGAGGCCAAGGGTCAATCGAAGGATGCTGAATCGAAGGAGACATGTTTTCCTCCAAATTTGTTAAAATGTTATTCTTATCTGTTTTCTCCCTTTTTGACAGTTTTCCTTTTAATTTTGGTACTGGAAAATCCCAAAGTATTTGTGCAAGCTTGAATCCTGAGAATCTTTGTGAGAAAAGCATTGAGAATTGAGATGGAAAATTTTGGGGTACAACAATATGTATCAGTAGCAATAGACAATATCTACACTGCCCATTTATTTGGTCCAATGGAATTGCATGCATAGCCTAGCTGCCCCGTCAATCACATGTGACATTTGTCACATGCCTTGTTTACCTTGCACCGACCGTCCTCTCAATGCCGGCCATCAAGCAGGTTATTTGCCACGCATGTGACGTTCGTCAGCCTTGTCTCCAACGCTTATTGATCTCTTGACCATATACTTTGACTTAAAAAACCACATCGTTTGACTTTTTGTTCAATAACTCTCATAACTTCCATCTTCCACCATTTAAACCCCATAATTCCCATCACTCCATTATCAACCACCATTATCACTCATTCATTTCTTATAACTCCTATAACCTCCCACTTTTAAAACCGTAAATACCATTCATTACCCACTCATAACATCCACCTATTTAAACCACTTCTTCCATCATTATAATATCACTACCATTCACCACCTCCCTTGCACTACACAAACACCATTCCTTTTCATCTTTGTCAAATTTACCATGGTCTCTCGTAGAAATCAACTTCACAGAGGAAATCAACCCAATCGAGGAGAACCCGATATGACTCATCTCGTGTTTCAACAAGGCAAAGCTGGCGAACTCCAACAGGATAAATACCGGAAGTTTTATCAACGAGGATTAACGCCCACACGATATGTCGACAACGACTATTTGTGAAATTTAGGGATGTTTAATAGTATGAAAGGTTTGCTAAACAAAGCAGGCCTGGGATTTGTAAGCATAATGGGCTTACCCACTTACGAGGCTCTAACTTTGGAGTTCTTAAGCTCTTTCTTCTACATCACTCCCACCGACGCTGATGCAAATCTCTTTGGAGCCGCCACATTTCATTTGTTCAACCAGGAATACACACTGAACTGGATGCTTTGAGCGACATGTTTCATTTCCCTCCTTGAGACAATGTGCAATACCGAATTCCCCCCGAATTGGATTGGAATAGAACGTCATATGAATTATGGGAGAGAATATACGGTGAGAAAAATGTCACCCCCGAAGCGTGCTACTCCACTCATATCCATAATATGAACATTCGCTACCTTCACTGCACCCTGGCCAGCACTATTTTTGGAAGGACCAACAACAACAAGGTCAACACCAAGGAGTTGTATGCTCTCCATTGTGCCTTCACGCTAAACCTCCATTTGAACCCAAGCACCTTCCTGATGGATCACATTCAAAATCTTGTAACAAGAGATGGGACAGTGCCTTTCTGTATTGGAGGTATCGTCACTGCAATATTAGCTCACCTGAACCTGGGAGGGAGAATCCTGAACCTACCCTCACTGCCAGCATTGTTTTTGGACATTAACAACTGTGAGTTGGTCGCCTTATTAAGGTAAGAGAAGCAGCAGAACATTATCTAATAGTGAGCAATAATGAAGTTCGTAGTGTCATTTTTCCAAATCCAAATACTACAGATTTAAGCATTGCAAACAACTTGTTATATGACCTCAACGCACCCGAGCCTGGTGTGAATGCACAAGGTAACCAAGGTGAGGCCAATAATGTTGCGATTGATGAAATGGAACAAGAATTAGAACAACAAGCACCTCAACCTGACATTCAACCTCCCAAAGCCCAAGAGCCATAAAATGCAAACCAACCTGCCACACTCGATGCCATCTATGCCGCAATACTGCAGCAGAACCAATTGTCTAATTAGCGTTGCCAAAGCATCGAGACGCGCCAAGAGGAAATGATGTATCTCGTCCAACAGATGTAAAGATATCAACATGATTACGCTCACTGGAAAGACCAAAGTATGCTAGAGTTCACCGCAGGGATGACAGAAGACATGTGAGCTTTGACACTCCGTGTTGAAGGTTTGCATGAAGTTGTTTCTTGTGTGGAGGCTCATAGATATGAAGTAGAGTCTTCCAGAATGGGTGAGCAAGCACATAGAAGATCTAGACCAAGGATGTGTGGTAGATTCCGTGGCCAAGGCGAGGAAGAATGAGTATTTAGTTTTCACTCTCCTTTTTCAATATATTGAGGACAATGTATGATTTAATGGAACAAGAAGTAGAACATCAAGCACCTCAACCTGAAATTCAACCTCCCGAAGCCCAAGAGCCACAAAATGCAAACCAACCTGCCACACTCGATGCCATCTATGTCGAAATACTACAACAGAACCAATTGTCTAATCAACGCTACCAAAGCATTAAGACGCGCCCAGAGGAAATGATATATCTCGTCCAACAGATGCAAAGAGATCAACATGATTACGCTCATTGGAAAGACCAAAGTATGCTAGAGTTCACCGCAGGGATGACAGAAGACATGCGAGCTTTGAAACTCCGTGTTGAAGGTTTGCATGAAGTTGTTTCTCATGTGAAGGCTCAAAGATATGAAGCAGAGTCTTCCAGAATGGGTGAGCAAGCGCATAGAAGATCTAGACCAAGGATGCATGGTAGATTCCGTGGCCAAGGAGAGGAAGAATGAGTATTTAGTTTTCACTCTCCTTTTTCAATACATTGAGGATAGTGTATTATTTAAGTTTGGGGGAGGAAGTATTTCCCTTCAATAAAAATCTTTGTTTTTATCTAGTCATTTATGCAACATTTATGATGTTTTTCTGATTCCCTCATTTTATCGAGCCCCAACAAAAAAAAATTGATTTAATGCATAACTTGACTCACTCGACGAGTATGTAGGTTACCATTTTTTAAGAAATTTGTTAGAAATCTTCGCAAGATTTGACGAAATCACTACCGACACTCTACAACCCTAAAGTATAATAGGCTAGTTGAAGTACCTATTATTCTGAAACCCATAGCCTTAGTTTTGAAGTAACCCTGAGTAGTTTATCTAGCAGTCAGCATCGTCTTAAACACAAACTACGCAGAAAGTTGATGAATATAAGTGGATGACCTCAGTAAATTATTTAGAAAACTGTTACAGGAAATGCACCTATTAAATTGGATGATCCTCACCTGATCGTTTAATCTAACGGATGTAAGCCCTACAAAGTGAAATAAAATCCAGTATTAGGTGGTTCAGAAGTGTCTGGTACTGAACTTGGTAGGGAAGACTACAGTTTGATCCCTCGCATCTTGCAAATGGTTAAAAAGAAGGTTGCCACATTATTGTGCCAGAAACCACTGTGCTAAAAAGGTCATAACCACTAACCGGCTATTTTTCTATGTGCGTGTTAGGATAAAGGGCTTAATGTGATTGCGCTTGAATGAAAATCGGTGAAACAAGACGATTACTTGGGGTGAGCTATAATAGCATTTCAACCGATTTACGTAAGACGGGATTGTCTAGTTTCGTTACCGTAGTGCTGGAGTATAGTTTAAGCTTTTGATTCTCTAACAAAAACACCATGCAACCACGTACAAGTTGATTTGCGTCATTCATTTGCACCTGACCGATGTTTAGACAAACATCGTACTAAGTACTTGCTTGAGGACAAGCAAAGATTTAAGTATGGTGGAGTTTGATAACACATAAATGTATTGCATATTTAGCTTGATTTACTTAAATTATTTTCCATTTTATTCTAAATTAAATTGCTTTGTAGTTGGTATTATGCTGGTATTTGACTATTTTGCAGGTATCAAATTAATTAAAGCTTTTCTGAGAAAAAAAGAAGAAAAGGGGTACGAAAAGAAGAGCTAAAGGATTAAAGAAACAAAGCATCAGCCCAAGC
The DNA here is from genome assembly GCA_948472305.1 of Vicia faba. Lineage (NCBI taxonomy): Eukaryota > Viridiplantae > Streptophyta > Magnoliopsida > Fabales > Fabaceae > Vicia > Vicia faba. Next base: position 736,953,675 of record OX451740.1, on the reverse strand, counting down.
CCAAAAAGGAAAGAAGCCCCACTTGAATCTTGTGACGAACGTCACCTTGGGTCGTGACGACCGGCAAGGCGCATGACTAAGTGACGAACGTCACCTTAGGCCTTGACGAAGTGATGAACGTCACTTGGGCCTTAGCGAAAGGCACATTCTCCCCCCATGTGTTTCAAGCTTGAAGCAAAAATGTCTCACACGTTCCACCAAGTTAGCTACGCATGTTCCACTAAGTCAGTTCGCAGAGATCCAACACCCCCTACAAACTCTCCTACAACCTCTCACATGCAGTTATTCAAGACCACTACAAATAGAGGGCTTCACACACTGAGCAAGGGCTCTCTGATTTTCGCCTCTCCTGCATTTATTTTCTAGAATTATTATTCTCCTTAGTTTTAAGCAGTAATACTTTCCGACCCATTTAAGCAATAGATTTCTACACTGGAAATCTATTGCCCCGTAGTTTATTTCAAGACCTTGAGAATTTTTGTTTAAGTTTATTATTTTATTTATTTGCAATTGTTTCTCTTCCAGATCAAAGAAAAACCTACCAACCTGTGGAGGAGTGCTTCTCGTTAGAGCCGGACGAATTGTTACCAGTTTCTAGTCATATTTATTTTCAGGTTTTTATTTTTATAAATTATTATTTGCCTTTAATTCAATAATCATGTTTACTTTGTTGTCTGGATTTCATTATTCTGTGACTGAGTTTTATAGCATGCTAGGCTAGATTTCTATACCGGTATGTATGGTCATATAACTGAGGGAATTTTTTAATAATATTGGTTATTTATTTGTTAAACTATTTCCTGGTCTAGATTACTATTTTCTAAATGATAAACTGTTTTGTTATGAGAGTAAAAGACGAATAGAAGTTAGGTTCGATAAAGAAAGAGTTTGAGGATCTTTAACTGGACAGTAGTAATTAGGCATTGGCTTTAAAAACAGTGAGAGCGATTTAAGGCCAATTAGAGTTTATTTGTTTTCAAAATAATGTTTCTAACTCCGACGGGATAGCGAGAGCATACGTTAGGACTTAACTGCATAGCCTGAATCAATAACCACGATAGTGTGAGACGAGGGTTTTTAAACTGATAAATTTCTACTGAGAATTATTTGAAACTGCGAATTACCGAATAGGTTACTAATTCCTGAAGTTTGATCATTACATATTGGTTGTTCCCCCCCTCTGATTATTTAATTAGATTTAAACTTACTTTTAGATCCCCCTAATCTAAACCTAATATTTTTAACCTTAGATTTACACTGTAACACTAGATAACGGTATGTTTGACTTTTGGTCCTTTGGGTTTGATAATCTTTAAAACTACGCGATAAGACTATGCACTTGCAGTTCGGATTATTTAGACTACCTATATCTCGATCAGTTATGGCCTTGCTAATTCTGTGCAAATGTTGGACTGTTATGATGCAGATTTTACAAGGCAGCGTTGCAGGTTTTGTGGATACCAACAGGGCAGAATTAGGACAACATTGTAGTAGTTTTTTGTAGTCTTATGGACTGCATTTTTTTTACTGTTTTGTGTTGCTGTTTTGTGTTGTTGTCTTATGTAGGTTTCTGGAAGATTTTGGAGTGACATAGGGCAGTAATAGAAGATGGCCTTTGACAGGTTTCTTGGGCTGATTTTTAACATGGTTTTGGACTGTTTTGTAGTGTGATGCAGGGCTTCACAGGTCTGCTTTGAAAGCATGGTATTTGGGCTGGTTTGGGAGGCTTTTGGGACATGTTTATGCAAGGCTGGGTTTGGATTATTGTGGGCAGCATAGGAATGCTTTGAGAGCAGGTCTTTTGGACTATTTTTGTAGCAGGATTTTGCAGGTTTATGCAGCAATAGAAGCCTATTTGGGATAGGTTCTGGCTTGTTGCACGGCTGTTTTTTGACACGTTTTAGGTTGTTTTGTAGATGATACAGGGCTGCATTAGGGCTGGTTTTGAAGTTCTTTGGGGCAGGTTTTGGCTTGTGTTGTTTTAAATATTTAAAGATTAGGAAAAAAGAGGTTCTATAGAGATAGCATGAAGAATTAGTTTAGGGTATTGGGTTTTGGTTTGCACGTAAACTTGGAATTTTCTTGTAACGACCATGATGTAATAGAGATGATAGCTTTGAACTTGTAACGAAAACTTCTAAAATGTAATGGATTTTGGTGTAAATGACCTTTGTAATGGTGATGAGTTTTTTGGTAATGTACTTAAAACTTAATGAATGGTGTAATTCAAAATTATGAGTGTAACTCTTGAGAAGAACTTGAATGAATTTTGCAAAATTGGCTCTTTGAATATGGTATGAATTTTGAGTGAATGATGGTATACATGAATGAATCAATGATGATGAAACTCGCTCTTTGAATTCACGATGAACTTAAATAATGAATGAGCTCTTGTTTGAATGCAACCTTGAATGAATCTTGATGAAAGTTCAAATCTCAATGATAAAATTCAAATCACCTTTGTAATACAGTGGGAGAACTGACTTGGGTGTTTTGCATTTTATCGTAACTATTGCGAATAGCAAGAGTCGCCACCGACATTTCTTTTATCCAATAAAGGAAAGGGTGAGAAGAATAAGAAAGACCTTTTGAGAATTTTCTTGAGTTCAGGGAGTAGGTTATGAAAAGGGAAGGTGTTAGCACCCTTTTCATCTGTAGTTATCTACGGGCTCTTAGTTGCTAACTCACTTTGAAATGTATTTGTGATTTGTTTTGAAAGTATTTTTGAAAAGTGCCTTTGTTTAGGCGAACTTTGTAATGACTCTCGTCTCTATAAGAATGCATACAAAGTGTTGACTTTTGAAAATATTTTCTTTGGAAATGTGTTTGTATATTTGAGAAGATGATTGTTTTGAAGATGATTATGAGCAAGCAACTATGAGCATTCTACTTACTCAAAAAGTCTTTATTCATTTCCTTATCCTTTACATATTGTTATCTTACCATTGATTGATAAGAAGCCATATTATTGGATGTGAAGGGACAGGTGTGGGTCGTCGTACAGTCATAGAAGGCAACATTATAGGATACCTTAGCAATTTATCTTAGGGGTCTAAGATCGTTTACCAAAGGCAACATTGAAGGGTCATCAAGGGACTACGATCTTGTTTTTGATTGTTTTTGCTAAAGTATCCCACGTTCGAGGGACATGACTGTTTATTCTCAAGGCAACAAGTGAGGCTAACCCTAGAGGTGCAAGTGTGTGAAGTGTTTGTTTTCATGCTTTTGTTCTTGAAATATAGTTTTCTACTTGTTGATTTTATGTCTTGCCATACAAACCCTAATTACTAGCACTTATATTTAAAGCGGTAAATTGTGGAAATGTAAAATTCTATGCTATTACATCATTTGGGGATGAGGATACAAATTAACAAATGGGGGATAAAAGCAAATAAACTCTAATTTACTATTACAATCATATTGAATATGACCAAATAATGTACAAGAATGTATGGTAATATACAAGAAAAAAAGAAATTCTTTTTGTATGAGTTTTTTAAAAGAGGTTTTAATTTTAATTAAGTTGAATAAAAAGAAATAGGTAATTAATTTAAATAAAACTAACCTAGATTGATTTAAGAAAGGAAATTAAATTAATTAAAAAAAATAAGTTCTTAGAGTTTTATAAAAAAGTTTTAACCTAGTTAAACTTAATAAAAAGAGGTTAATTAAAAATCCAAAATTCTATGTTAATTAATACACAAAGAAAATTAAAATAAATCTAAGTCTAAATTAATTTAATTAGGAAAAGGGATTAAGTTCATTAAGAAAATATTTTGAGTCTTTTGTTAAAAATAAACTTAAAAATATTTAAATAGTAAATATAATATATTTTTGATATTTTTTAATTAATGATGATAATAATAATAATAATAATAATAATAATAATAATAATAATAATAATAATAATAATAATAATAATAATAATAATAATAATAATAATAAAAGAAAACAAAAATGAAAATATAAAATTAAAGTAAGGCGGGTTAGAAAGTGGAAAGGATGTTTGTGAGAAAACTTTATAGATTTTTGTTTGTTAGGCCCAAGTTTATTTTTGTTATAACCAGAAAAAATAATCAAATAAAAAAATATGGGCCTGCGCATTTGTTTAGCAATTCTGGGGGTGAGAGAGAGAGAGAGAGAGAGAGAGAGAGCAAAAAAAGGACAGGCCCATGGTGAGAAAGCCCAATGCTTTTGTTAGCAAAAAGAAACAAGGAAAAATAACAAAAAGCGTCCCTTATCAATTTATCTTAGGGGTCTAAGATCGTTTACCGAAGGCAACATTGAAGGGTCATCAAAGGACTACGATCTTGTTTTTGATTGTTTTTGCTAAAGTAACCCACATTCGAGGGACATGACTGTTTATTCTCAAGGAAACAAGTGAGGCTAACCCTAGAGGTGCAAGTGTGTGAAGTGTTTGTTTTCATGCTTTTGTTCCTGAAATATAGTTTTCTACTTGTTGATTTTATGTCTTGCCATACAAACCCTAATTACTAGCACTTATATTTAAAGCGATAAATTATGGAAATATAAAATTCTATGTTATTACATCATTTGGGGATGGAGATAAAAATTTACAAATGGGGAATAAAAGAAAATAAACTCTAATTTACTATTACCATCATATTGAATATGACCAAATAATGTACAAGAATGTATGGTAATATACAAGAAAAAAAGAAATTGCTTTTGTATGAGTTTTTTAAAAGAGGTTTTTATTTTAATTAAGTTGAATAAAAAGAAATAGGTGATTAATTTAAATAAAACTAACCTAGATTTATTTAAGAAAGGAAATTAAATTAATTAAAAAAATAAGTTCTTAGAGTTTTATAAAAAAGTTTTAACCTAGTTAAACTTAATAAAAAGAGGTTAATTAAAAATCCAAAATTCTATGTTAATTAATACACAAAGAAAATTAAAATAAATCTAAGTCTAAATTGATTTAATTAGGAAAAGGGATTAAGTTCATTAAGAAAATATTTTGAGTCTTTTGTTAAAAATAAACTTAAAAATAATTAAATAGTAAATATAATATATTTTTGGTATTTTTTAATTAATGATAATAATAATAATAATAATAATAATAATAATAATAATAATAATAATAATAATAATAATAATAATAATAAAAATAAAAAGAAAAAGAAAACAAAATGAAAATATAAAATTAAAGTCAGGGGGGTTAGAAAGTGGAAAGGATATTTGTGAGAAAACTTTATAGATTTTTGTTTGTTAGGCCCAAGTTTATTTTTGTTATAACCAGAAAAAATAATCAAATAAAAAAATATGGGCCTGCGCATATGTTTAGCAATTCAGGGGGTGAGAGAGAGAGAGAGAGAGAGAGAGCAAAAAAAGGACAGGCCCGTGGTGAGGAAGCCCAATGCGCTAGCCAGCAAAAAGAAACAAGGAAAAATAAGTTAAGAAAAATAACAAAAAGCGTCCCTGGGGCTCGAACCCAGGACCCTTAATACCAATTCCTTACGCGCGCTCCTCCTACCACTAGGGTGGTTGTTTCATCCTGTTATAAAATAACTATCAATAAACTTAAAATAAACCAAGTTTCCAAAATTTGAACTTCATCTTCAACCTTCACGCGCGCAGGGATGAACACCAACATTATCAAAATTGTAACTTCTTCATTTCTCAATAATTTTCAAAATTATAAACATCAAACTTGTTAGAAATTTCACCACGATTCCAAATATGTAACTAACTTAAACAATAGATCAAAGATGAGCACAAATTTTAAATGGTACTAACTTTTTCAAAAAGTTCAACTCTAAAATTCTTACTACTCAGTCAATATTAATGAAATCTAAGGACATGGTCGTCTTCAGGGCTATGATGTCTACATTTTATCTTTGAAAATAGAAGCCTAACAATGCCTATGTGAAGAGATTGAAAGTCAGAAATTTTACCTCAAAACTGGAAATTGTGTTCTGCAAATGAGATCACTTCAAGGTGTTTTAATGATTTGGTTAGCTTCACTGAACCTCCAGGAAGCTATTACAATGCTCACCTTGTGCTGAAAGTTCCTAGATTGTTCTGAAGAAGTCATTGTGCAAGCAACTGTTTTTGAAAATGGAAGATGGTCATGGAGGTTTTACAGAGCTATAACAGGGATTGAGATAGCTTCTATATGAGGAAAGGAAGCTTTGTGAATGGTTTGACCAAGAAACGCACGAGTGGATTTGAAAATGGGTGTGCAAAGTCAGAAATGACGCAAAAATGGAAGTTTTGGGCAATTTCTGGCTTGACGGAGCTTAGGAGTATTTAAGGGCTTGTAATATCGTGTCTTAGCTTGCAAATGATGTCTCAATTTATAGAGAAAAAAAGTTTGAGACTTGAGATGATCAGAAGTACAAGATCACATGTTTTGGCTTCTTGACTTGTTTTTGAAGCAAGGTTGACAAGTATGGTTTCAATGCATAAGTACATGATTTATTGAAGAAGTGAAAAACACAAGAAGGAGGGTTGAATTGTAACTTTAAAAATCAATGCAAATGACATGATGATTTTTATCTTGGTTCGTTTAATCTCAAACTACTCCAGTCCACCCGTCAAGGTGATTTCGCCTCTCTCCAACGAGGTCTTAATTCACTAATCAAACTGATTACAAATCTACTTTGACAACTGCCAAAGTCTTCTTGAGTACAACCACAACCTGGTTTATCTCAAGGAATTTCACTAACCAAAGTAAGAACAATGTAGTGTACAGTATGTTTTACGTTACAAAAACAGTATCACAAACTTGTGATGTATTACACAAATTAGAGAGTAATTTGAATAAGCAGTAGCAGCGTTGAGAGATTATAAGTTGCAGTGATGTAAATCGTGAACGCTTTAACCTTGTTGCTTGTTTAAATAGGCGCAGTAATCTTGTATAAATGGAAACTTGATAATTGTCAATTAATGCACTTTCCTTAATTAGAAGATCCTTGTGCGTTTGTAGACGTTGCAATTGATACAACTTTGATGAATAGTAACGCTTCATAACATTAAAGAATCTGCTTGCCTCTTTGCTTCAAAACTTGGAAGGTCAGAATCATAAGATCCTGTTTGCAGCGTTAGACTTCCGTTCAGAGTTAAACTGACTTTCTCTTAGCGCAAATTATGATCTTCATTCATCAGAACATTCTGAAAAGAGTCTACGTTTACAGCAAGAACAACCTTGTAGCTTAACTTCTGATCCACTTCCGTCAGAACTTCGGTACAAAGTAGAACATAATTTTAGAGTGCATATTTGTTCTTTGTGTTTGTTATCATCAAAACTCTTACGAGGGTTGTAGAATCAAACTATGTTCTAACAATCTCCCCCTTTTTGATGATGACAAAAACTAGGATTTTTCAATAAAAATAGACAGAACATAAAGCTTTAGAGAGTCTCCCCCTGAGTTGAGTACTCAGATAGAGATGAATTACTTCCCTAAAGTTCATTCTGATCAGAGCTTTTGATGCATCTCCTTCTCTCTTCACCAGAGTTTTGTTCCTGTTTTGCTTTCAGAAAAAATACGAGAAGTTAAGATGTTCAAAATGTTTGAGACCTTGTCCCGATATATTGTTATTGAAAATATCTTACGTTCTCCCCCTTTTTGTTAGGAATCCAAAAGCAATATAATCACTAATATTCAGATTCAAAAATATGATTTATATTAAAACAAATTTCAATAACATTTTCAGAGCCAGATGAAACAAGATAATAATTGCATAAAACAGGTTATAAAAAATCTAAGATTGAGGAGGGGGAAGTCGTGTGAACAACGCTTTCAGCAAGCTCTTAACTTGAGTGCTTGATTCCTCTTGCTTTCCTAGCATTTCCTTGATTTCTTTGCTCGTGTCTTCTTGCTTGTCCAATCTTTCTTTGATTACAACATTCTCTTTCTTTAACTCTTCCAGAGTTTGCATAACCAAAGATGGAGCTGGTGTATCCACGGAAGATGCAAGTTTCTCAGAACACTCTGTAGCATTTTCTAATTCAGTTTCTTTTTCCTTTTCTTGAATAATAGCCAGAGGAAGTTTTTCAGAGCATGGTTCAATAACTTCTAAAGGTCGGTGCTCTTTCCAGGGAGCATTGTCCAGTAGAAGGATAGATTTCTTTTCCTAGTGACTCAGAACTTGATCTTTGAAAGCTTTCAGTTGATCACTAAAGTTTTGTTGAGCCAGTTCATAACTTAATTCTTTGAGCTTCTGGGATTCTGAGTTGAACCATCTTCTGAACCAATTCCAGTGAGAATCAGAAGCAGCAGGATTTGGATTTTCTAGAATTGCTTGCTTCAAAGACTTAACCCATTCCATTAATTCTGTTTCAAAAATCAATAAGTTTCTACCAACATCTATTTTGGTTATAGTTGGTTTAGGTTTGGGAATGGAAATTTTGTGAGAGGTTGAAGCTAGGTGGTCCAGCGCTTCTAAGTCAATGATTGTTCTGAGGTGATCATTTGGACTGTTAATGGGAGAGGGAGTAGGTGAGTCAGAAATGATGATTGGTGATCTTGGTGTGTTTGGAGGAGTAGAATGATAAGGTGATGGTATTTCTGGAATGTCTAGAATGGAGATAGGTTATGTGATTCCAGGAATTGGTGTGGTATCAGAGTCTGTGTAAGAATCTTCTGGTTGGTTAGCGGTAGCGTTTGGATTTTCTAGGTGAGTGGTTTGGAAGTTTGGATTTTCAGTTTGAGGAGTGTGAAGGTTTGGATTTTCTGGGATATGAGTTTGAAAATCTTGATCAAATAGATCAATATCAGAAAGAACTCTATCAAGTTCTGGATGATTTTGTTTTGGATATGGATTGGGAGAGTGAGGTTCGTTTAGGAAGTTTCTTAGAGTTAAAGAAGGGTCAAACTCTATATCAAAATCTTCAAATGTTTGAGGTGAGGGATCTTCTGTAGGTTTTGGAGAGGATGGTGTTTCAGATGTTGGAAAAACTACTGATTCTACAACAAAAATAAAGGAAGTGTTACCTTTCTTTTTAGCAGCTTTTAGAGTCCTCTGAGAAGATCCTTCTCCAACAACTTTTCTGTTTTCTGGACTTCTTTAAGATAACATCTGGAGCATGCTGATGCAGATCAAGAATATTAAGTTCTGGAGCAGTTTCATCCTCCTTGCATGCTTCTAAGTATATGACCATTATTTCTGGTGTAACATCAATCTCATAAAATAGAGGAAATCTTTCAGATGTATTCTTCTTGTCGTGATAACTTCATGAGTAGCAATGGTTGGATCCTTCTTAATGCTATCAATAATCTTCATCTTTTTCAGATTCTTGGCATTAAGGGATTTTCCAGCACATGCCTCTAGTGTGCTTATTTGCTGAGCTTCTGATGTATTGCCTTTAGTACCTGTGAACTGAACTTCTATTTCTGCAAGAGATTCATTTTGCTTTGACTTTTGAGAGCCAAGCTTGTCATCAAATCTAACACTGATTGACTCTTATACAATATGTGTTTCTGTATTGTATACTATGTAGCCTCTTGAGCGTTCAGAGTATCCTAACATAATACACTTCTCTGCTTTAGAGTCAAACTTGTTAAGATGTTCTTTGGTGTTAAGCATAAAACAAGTACATCCAAAAGGATAGAAATACGAAATGTTGGGCTTTATGTTATTCCACAGTTCATATGGAGTCTTATCCAGAATATGTCTTATGGAGATTCTATTCTGAATGTAACACGTTGTGTTAATTGCTTCTGCCCAGAAGATCTTAGCAATTTTAGTCTCATTGATCATGGTTCTGGCCATTTCTTGTAAAGTTCTATTCTTTCGTTCTACAAATCCATTTTTTTGGGGAGTTCTAGGACAAGAGAAATCATGAGAGATGCCATTCTCCTTAAAAAATATTTCAAATTTTTTGTTTTCAAATTCTCCACCATGATCACTTCTGACTTTGACAATTCTAAGATCTTTCTCATTCTGAACTTGGTTACAGAAAGCAACGAACACAGAGTGTGACTCGTCCCTGTGTCTTAAGAACTTTACCCATGTCCATCTGCTATAGTCATCTAGGATCACTAACCCCTACGTCTTGCCACTAGTGGATGCAGTTTTCACTAGTCCAAATAGATATATGTGCAGAAGTTCTAATGGTTTAGAGGTAGAAACAACATTTTTGCTTTAAAAGGAGGTTTTGCAAATTTGCCTTTCTGACATGCTTCACACAGAGCATCTGAGCTGAACTTCAGATTAGGAAATCCTCTGACCAGATTGAGTTTTTTAATCTAAGATATTCTTCTCATACTAACATGACCCAATCTTCTGTGCTAGACCCATTGCTCGTTATTAACAGACAAGAGACATTTTACGTTCTGACTCTTTAGTTCAGAAATTTTTATCTTGTAAATGTTGTTTTTCCTCTTTCCATTAAATAGGATAGATCCATCTTTCTGACTAACAGCTTTACAGGAATTTTGATTAAAGATTATATCATAACCATTATCACTTAATTGACTTATGGATAACAGGCTATGCATTAATCCATCTACTAACAGAACATTATTAATGGAAGGGAGGTTACTGTTACTAACAGTTCCAGAGCCAATGATCTTCTCTTTCTGATTTCCTCAAAAACCCACGTACCCTCCAGATTTAAGTTCCAGACTTTGGAACATATGCTTTCTTCCCGTCATGTGTTGAGAGCATCCAAAGTCCAGGTACCATGACTGGTGTTTTAGTCTTGCTGTCAAAGATATCTGCTACATATATAATTTTGTCCTTAGGTACCCATATCTTTTTGGGTCCTTGTTTGTTAGTGTTACCTAAATTATGTTTGAATTTTGGTTTAGCAGAAAACTCATTGTTGGTATATTTCAAGTCATGTGTGTGCCCATAAGTAAAGTGACATTTTAAAGGTGTGCGTTTAATAACTAAGTCAATGAATTACTTAGGTTAGGATACATTACCTTTGTATCCTATACCTTTTCTTCCATTTCTTCTAACTCCATAGATCATTGAAGCCATCTTGCTTCTATCTATGTTTTTAGCCAGAAACTTCTGAAAGCTATGATCATATTCCTTTATGATTGTATCAGAATTATCGGGAACCTCTGAATTATTTCCTTCTGAGAGTTTTGTAAATCATTTTCAGGTTTTGAAATTTTTCTTTTAACTCAGAATTTTCTAATCTCAGATTCTCAGTTTCTTCAGAGTCAGAAACAAGATCCTTTTTCAGGTTCTTGAATTTGACTCGAAGCTGCTGATATCTTTCCAGAATTTCACTCAGACTTTCTCCTAATTCGACTTTAGTAAAGTTTACAGTAAAGTCAGGAAATACCTCTTCTGTTTCTGATTCCGATTCTGACCCAGATGATTCACTATCTTTTGTCACGTTGGCCATAAGAGCAATGTTGGCTCTTTCATCCTCTGACTTTGTGTCTGCGTCAGAAGTATCTGAGTCATCCCATGTTTCCATGAGACTTTTCTTCTTCTCCTTGAAGAACTTCTTTTTGGGTTTCTCCTTCTGAAGCCTTGGACAATCGGTTTTGTAGTGCCCTTGTTCATCGCACTCATAGCAGACGATGTCCCTGTTGCTTGACTTTCTGTGACCAAAAGACGATTCAGACTTTTTGTGCCCAGAAGAAGATTCATACTTTCTGTATCCAGAGGATGATTCATTCTAATTCGCTATTCTTCTGGAGTTTCTGAACTTTCTTTGCCTCTGCTTCCACAGCTAATTGACTCTTCTGGAGAGAAGAGACAATTCATCTTCTTCTGATGAGGATCCATCTGAGGTTTCTTCCATAGCCTGCAAAACTTTAGAATCATATTTTTTGTTAGATTTTAGAGCTAAAGGCTTAACTTGTTTATGAGGCTCGTCATCTTCTAACTCTATCTCATGACTTCTGAGTGAGCTGACAAGTTCCTCCAGAGATATCTTGTTAAGATCTTTTGCCAGCTTGAAAGCAGTGACCATGGGCCTTCATTGCTTCGGTAAACTTCTGATGATCTTCTTTACATGATAAGAAGTTGAATACCCTTTGTTTAGAACTCTTATCCCAGCAACCAGAATCTGGAATCTTGAAAACATTGCTTCAATGGTTTCACTTTCTTCCATCTTGAAGGCTTCGTATATCTGAATGAGCGCAAGGGCTTTGGTTTCTTTTACTTGCATGTTGCCTTCATGTGTCAATCTTAGAGAATCAAACATGTTTTTAGTTGTCTCTCTATTTGTGATCTTCTCATACTCTGAACATGAGATGGCACTCAGGAGAATCGTTCTGTCCTTGTGATGATTTCTGAAGTCACGCTTTTGATGATCAGACATTCTTTTTCTATCAATCCTCTGACCACTTTCATCCACAGGATGCGTGTACCCATCAATTACCATATCCCAGAGATCATCATCATGAGCCAGAAAGAAGCTTTCAATTCTGTCTTTCCAGTAGTCAAAGTTCTCTCCATCAAAGATTGGAGGTTTACCGTTGAATCTATCTTTATCATCATGGTAGTCATTGTTGATGTTCTGACTTGGTCACACCATAGTGTTTTTATTAGCTTGGATCTTGTACTGGCACGGTTAAGTGCTTGAACTCAGAACCAGACGCTCTGATGCCAATTGAAGAAGTGAAAAACACAAGAAGGGGGGGTTGAATTGTAACTTTAAAAATCAATGCAAATGACACGATGATTTTTATCCTGGTTCGTTTGATCTCAAACTTCTCCAGTTCACCCGCCAAGGTGATTTCGCCTCTCTCCAATGAGGTCTTAATTCACTAATCAAACTGATTACAAATCTACTTTGACAACTGCCAAAGTCTTCTTGAGTACAACCACAACCCGGTTTATCTCAAGGAATTTCACTAACAAAAGTAAGAACAATGTAGTGTACAGTATGTTTTTTCGTTACAAAAACAGTATCACAAACTTGGGATGTATTACACAATTTAGAGAATAATTTGAATAAGCAGTAGCAGCATTGAGATATTATAAGTTGCAGTGATGTAAATCGTGAATGATTTAACCTTGTTGCTTGTTTAAATAGGCGCGACAATCTTGTGCAAATGGAAACTTGATAATTGTCAATTAATGCACTTTCCTCAATTAGAAGATCCTTGTGTGTTTTTAGCCATTGAAATTGATACAGCTTTGATGAATAATAACGCTTCAGAACATTAAGGAATTTGCTTGCTGCTTTGCTTCAGAACTTGGAAGGTCAGAATCATAAGGTCTTGTTTGCAGCGTTAGACTTCCGTTCAGAGTTAAACTGTCTTTCTCTTAGTGGAAATTCTGATCTTCATTCATCAGAACATTCTGAAAAGAGTCTATGTTTACAACAGGAACAACCTTGTAGCTTAACTTCTGATCCACTTCTGTCAGAACTTCTGTACAAAATAGAACATAATTTTAGAGTGCATATTTGTTCTTTGTGTTTGTTATCATTAAAACTCTTACGAGGGTTGTAGAATCAAACTATGTTCTAACATTTATAGGGTGGCTTAGAAGCTTTAAACGTGTTGCTTATGAGCATAAATGTTGTGTATGTTCAGAACAACAAGTTAAAGGCTCAAGAAGAGTGGACTTTGTGATTAAAGCCACTTTTCCAAAATGGTAATGTTGTCTTTCTTCCTAAAATGGTATTAAACATGGACAATGAATTGAATGCTTGGATTAAGGCATAAAACTTTGTGTAATCATCTGACTAAAGGTAGATTTAGGGGTTAATGGGCTTACAAAAGAAGATTATGCAGCCTGTTTAACATTGGATCAAAGATTCTTCATGAAGAAATGACTTGAAAATCAAGATTGGATGCCTAACTTCTCCTCTTCGATTCTCTTAGCTCAATAATGATCTCTTAAAGATCTTGGACATTTTGGAAAGCTTGAAACATCCTATTCAACTTTAATGTTGACCATTTTGACAAAATCATCTTGGAGCTTGGTGAAAATTGGCCAAGATGTTAGGTCAAAAATCTGACTGAACTAGGACAAATTTTCACTTAGTGTTTTATGAAAGAGTGCATGTCTTCATGAATTAACAACTCAAAAACCAAGCATTTCTAGGACTTGATCAGTAAAACAAAGTTGTATATCTCATCAGATCTACAAATTTCATGTTGAAAGTTTTCCTTGAATCAATTTTCATCATGGTGAAAAATTGGCATGAAGTTATGAAAAAAAACCATGTTTAAAACACTTAGAAAAATTTCTAAGTCTTGGAAACTTTGACTTTTTAAAAATGAATTTTGACTTTCTTGATTTCTTGATGATCAAGTTTCATATTTTTGCATGTCTTGATTTCCTTAATATCATGTTTCAAACAAATAAGTCATGTATTAGGTCAAAAGTCAAAAATCAAGCCTTCTTAGTCAAAACACTAATTTTGACCATTTTGCCCTTTTGATGATCTGAATAATTTTCTTGGGGAATTGTGATACAAACTTGATCAAATGATACATATGGGTTCAAAATGTTGATATGCATCAAAAATCTTGAAGTTTGGCTGTAAGTTGACCATAATTGACTTTTTACCCCATACATCTGATTTTAGGTCATCTGATTAATTGATTGAGCAAATTTGAACTGCAAGACTTGAAACTTGTCATGAACAATCTTGAAAGTCCATAATGATCCATGAAAGTCATATGAGGCATTAAAACTCTAATTGTCCTTGTGAAAACTCAAACCCTAATTTGAGGCATCAGTGTTGAGGAGATGTCTTGACCTAATCAATCCTTGTGCAAACTTAAGCTATTGAAGGTCTTATGGGAAATATATTTTGAAATGATAGGGAAAATTTTGGGGTACAACAGTTGCCCCTGTTCAATCTTCTTAAACCTGAAGAGTTAGATTGGCGGGTCCACCATTCGCGACTTTAAGGTGAAAGATGATTGAACACTAGAGTGCCCCGAAATTTGCACTCGATGATGTGTTAGTTGACTATGTCGGGAATGGGCTTAAAGATTCCATTTGGATAAATGATGAAAATTTTGTCGAAGATGGGCTTATAGATGCCATCTAGAGTGACTATTGGTAGAAACTGGAAGAAGTAACAGAATAAATCCTTGGTCGATTTATACTGAAATTATAGATGTCTTTTGCCTGTCTTTAACTAGTAGAAATTAATCTAACTAGAAGAGGCCTTGTGATGGTGACTTCACTGAGGAAACAAATCTAATTAGAAGAGGCCTTTCGGTTGCCTATTATTAACTGGAGGAAGTGAATCTAGCCAGAAGAGGTCTATTGATTGATTTTTCATGCAATGAAGAGGGTTAGTTGCATGCAGATGTATGCATGGTGTAATGATGTTCTCAAAATAAATGAGATTATGTTGTATGCATTTGTAATGTATGTAGTATGATCTATGAATATGAAATATTGTTGAAGTGTATCTTTGTCTGGAAAATAAATCCTTGACAAATGCTGGGGAGTTTTGGGAAGTTAAATCCCAGATTGTTGTTGGGGATGAAGAGTATGTGCATCTTCAAACCTTGTTTAGAGTGTTTCTGCTAAGGATTCCTGCTTTGTTGTTTGAGGAGAATTCCACTGGGGAACATTGACTTTGCTTGAGGAAACTCTACGGGGAATGTTGGTTTCTGCTTGGGGAATAGAGTTTAGGAGTTTTAGTTGTCCATTGCTCTACTGGGGGAGAATAAGAGTTAGATGTTATCTAGTTGGATTTTAGGCTTCGCAGCAACTTGCTGGGGAAAATAAAGTTATTTGTTATCTGGTCGTTTTCCAGGCTTCGCAACAACTTACTGGGGAAGATGAAGTTTAACTGTTATCTGGTCGAATTACAAGCTTCGCAACAACTTACTTTGGAGGATGAAGTTAACTTTTATCTGGTCGGATTCCAGGCTTTGCAGAAAATTACTTGGAAGGATGAAGTTAACTGTTATCTGGTCGAGTTCCAGACTTCACAACAACAGAAATTAACTGTTATCTGGTCGGATTCCAGGCTTCGCAACAATTGAAATTAACTATTATCTAGTCGGATTCCAGGCTTCGTAGCAACTGAAATCAACTGTTATCTGGTCGGATTCCAGGATTTGCAGCAACTTAAATTAACTGTTATCTGGTCGGATTCCAGGCATTGCAACAATTTAGATGAAGTTAAACTGTTATTTGGTCGGATTCCAGGCTTTGCAGCAAATTTCTTAGGAGGATGAAAGTTAACTATTATCTGGTCGGTTTCTAGGCTCCGCATCAACTTACTACGGATTGTATCAACTCCGTTGGGGATTAGAGGTCTTGTCCATTGATTTGTAATGGTCTGAGAAAAAGACTTGTATTGGGG
The DNA here is from genome assembly GCA_948472305.1 of Vicia faba. Lineage (NCBI taxonomy): Eukaryota > Viridiplantae > Streptophyta > Magnoliopsida > Fabales > Fabaceae > Vicia > Vicia faba. Next base: position 736,937,450 of record OX451740.1, on the reverse strand, counting down.
AATTTGTAGTTTGTTGGGGAAATAAACCTTGTTGAAGAGAATATTTGACGTCCTAATGAGGAAGTGAATTCTTTAGGAAGAACTCCACGAGGCTTCTTTTTTAAGACCAACTCAGCTGGGGAGAAGGTTTCTAAGAGATTGCAACTCTGGATATACGAATTTAACTCAGTGGGGAGAGTTTTATTGAAGTAACTCTGAGGATATCCTAAATGCTTATTATTGTTTTTATGCATACGTTTGTTAAAAGTTAATCATATTCATATGCATATGTTCATTCAATTTTTATTCATTGGACACTTTTGCACTCAAAACAAAAAAAAAAGTTTTGCACTTCAAAGTATATTTGTAGTGATGTTTTACCCATAAATAGGCGTTTGTATACAAGGAGACAGAGATCCTAGTAAGAGGAAATCATCGAAAGAATGAAAGAAATACAAAGTGAAAACAAGAATAATAGCCATGTGGAAGTGATCTCATTGAGTTCCAACCTAGCTATTGCCCCTAAGTCTTTGAACATCATCATTTGCCATTGAAAGAAGTTGATTGAATTGATCGTGGACCATTGAACTTGGACCTTGGTAATAAAGCTGTATGTATAGATTCCACGGGACATAGTCATACGCTTTAATCCTTAACTTTTTCCTGGACCGCCCCTTCGGGTTTTCAATCCACCAGGATACCCATTTTTGCCCAAGCCGCCCTTTTAGGTTTTCGACTTGTCGGGTGTAAAATATTTTGTATATATCCCTAACTTTTGCTCGAACCTCTTTGGTTCACCGAGATGTCCTTATTTTTCCTAGGTATGTCAACCTAGCGGGTCATTTTCATGCGTAGTGTTTTTTGACTATGTCCGCATTCACATGATGCGAAAATCTTCGTCGTCCATAGTAGTTAGCATCATGGCACCGCCAGAGAATACTTTCTTAACAACAAATGGCCCTTCGTAAGTGGGAGTCCATTTTCCCCTGGGATCGCCTTGACGAAGAATGATACGCTTTATTACCAAATCGCCAGTCTGATACACTCGAGGTTTGATCTTTTTGTTGAAAGCTTTGATCATATGCTTTTGATACATTTGACCATGAAAAACAACAGCCAGTCTCTTCTCGTTAATTAAGTTCAACTGATCTAACCTAGTCTGAATCCATTCATCTTCACCTAAGTCTGCTTCTTTCATAATCCTTAATGAAGGAAACTGAACTTCCACAGGTAGGACAACTTCCATGCCATAGACTAAAGAGAAAGAAGTTTCCCCAATTGATGTTCTAGTCGAAGTACGGTAATCATGAAGAGCAGACGGTAACATCTCGTGGAAGTCTTTGTAGGTCACCACCATCTTTTTCACAATCTTCTTTATGTTTTTATTAGCAGCTTTCATCTTACCATTCATTTTAGGTGTGTAAGGAGAGGAATTGTGATGCTTGATTTTGAACTGAGCGCAAAGTTCTGTAATCATAACAATGTTAAGATTAGTTCCGTTGTCGGTAATGATTCTTTCAGGGATATTGTAACGGCACATGAGGTTATGTTTGATAAATCTGGCTACAACGTTCTTTGTGACTGAGGCATACGAGGCAACTTCGACCCATTTGGTGAAGTAATCAATGGCAACAAGGATGAAGTCGTGTCCATTGGAAGCAGTAGGTTTGATCTCACCAATCATGTCAATGCCCCACTGTTGTACCCCAAAATTTTCCCTCCCATTTTTCATAGAAGACACAACCCTAGGGTTTCTCAGATATTCAAGTGGGCTCAGGAATCGATCAGACATATTTTCTCCTTTGGCAGTAAACCAGCAATTAGGGTTTTTCTTGCAATTCTCAAAAGAAATGAATTCTCAAAGATCCAATTGGCTTTCACAGGTTTTCATGCTTTCTCAGGTTTACTGAAAAGACAATGTTTGTTCTCAAGGCATGATTGTTTGGGACAAAAGACTAAGACTGTCATTTGGGACACTCATGATCGTTTAATCCAGGTTAACCAGTTGATTTGCGTTTTTTAAAACATTTTCTCGGTCAGGAAATGGAATATACAGTGCGTATTTGTTTGGAATACAGTTGCAAGATTACAGGATTATTGGAATTTAAGTTATCAGATTGGAGCATTTTGTTTCAATTGTTTTGATTGGGCATTCAAAAAATCAAATAGGATGCAAAGAGAAAATTACAAGTTATTGACAGTAAAAGATTTCAAGTAACACCAGGATATCTCATAAGACTTTCTCCATTTATTTCAAAAGTTGTTACAAAACAATTTATTATTTAAATACTTTAGGTTTTACAACTTATTGTATTTAAAAGGTAAATTAGTACAATTGTTGGATACAATACAAGAATGTTTCTCTCTAAATTACAAAGAAAATGAATTTATGCCTAAGGTTGACTGAGGTTCCTTAGCTTCCATGCTTGCCACAGAGTTTCTTTCTTCCTCTGCTTTGTCACACCCAATTGTGCTCACATGAGAACAAAAGAAAGAAAAATAGTTACTACAATTTATTTGGGCATAAGCAAGAATTTTCAAAAGAAAAAGTGTTCATCATTAAAGTTTGCAAAGGGGAATCAGAATATTGTTATTCATCATATTTTATTTCCCCTATTTGCAAATCACAAGAAGATTTTTCTTCTTGGTTCACAAAAAGAAAGAAAGAAAGAAAGAAATGCTACAAAACTGTCCAAAATGCAAGCAAGTTGTCCAAACAAAACAAATGCAACAAACTTATCCAAACAAACAGAATACTACAAACTGAATGCAAGCAAGAGGTCACTACATTTGCCAAGGATTTATTTTCCCAGACAAATACATTCTTTAAAATTTCACATTTCGTACCTCCTATTTACATACATGATAAAATACATATAACATAAATCTCATTTATTTTAAGAACATTGTTACGCAACGCATACATCATGACATTACATACAACTAACTCTTTACCTTTTCAGGAAAGATCGATCGACAGATAAAAGTTATCATCTTTTGGAGTAGTAATCGTCAAAGGTTCCTTCATTGCCTGCTGAGGTGGTAATCGTCCAAGATTCCTTCATCGTCTTGCTGAGACCTTCTCTGGTTCAGTCAGATCGACACTAAGATCTCTCTGATTCTTATTCCAGTTGAAGATATTCCGAGACTTTTGTCTGGTTCAGTTAAATCGATCCTAAGATTTTTTCTGATTCTTATCCAGTCAAAGTTAATTCAAGACCTTCTCTGGTTCAGTCAGATCGACAGTAAGATCTCTCTGATTCTTATTCCAGTTGAAGATATTCCGAGACTTTTGTCTGGTTCAGTTAAATTGATCCTAAGATTTTTTCTGATTCTTATCCAGTCAAAGTTAATTCAAGACCTTCTCTGGTTCAGTCAGATCGACACTAAGATCTCTCCGATTCTTATTCCAGTTGAAGATATTCCGAGACTTTTGTCTGGTTCTGTTAAATCGATCCTAAGATTTTTTATGATTCTTATCCAGTCAAAGTTAATTCAAGACCTTCTCTGGTTCAGTCAGATTGACACTAAGATCTCTCTGATTCTTATTACAGTTGAAGATATTCCGAGACTTTTGTCTGGTTCAGTTAAATCTATCCTAAGATTTTTTCTGATTCTTATCCAGTCAAAGTTAATTCAAGGCCTTCTCTGGCTCAGTCAGATCGACACTAAGATCTCTCTGATTCTTATTCCAGTTGAAGATGTTCCGAGACTTTTGTCTGGTTCAGTTAAATCGATCCTAAGATTTTTTCTGATTCTTATCCAGTCAAAGTTAATTCAAGACCTTCTCTGGTTCAGTCAGATCGACAGTAAGATCTCTCTGATTCTTATTCCAGTTGAAGATATTCCGAGACTTTTGTCTGGTACAGTTAAATCGATCCTAAGATTTTTTCTGATTCTTATCCAGTCAAAGTTAATTTAAGACCTTCCCTGGTTCAGTCAGATCGACACTAAGATCTATCTGATTCTTATTCCAGTTGAAGATATTCCAAGACTTTTTTACTGGTTCAGATAAATCTCTCAACGGTTTATTCTGATTCATTTCCAGATTTTTACTGGTTCAGATAAATCTCTCAACAGTTTATTCTGATTCATCTCAAGATTTTTGTTGTTTCAGATAAATCTCTCAACGATTTATTCTGATTCATTTCCAGATTTTTACTGGTTCAGATAAATCTCCCAATGATTTATTCTGATTCATTTCCATATTTTTATTGTTTCAGATAAATCTCTCAACGGTTTATCTCAAGATTTTTACTGTTTCAGATAAATCCATCAACGATTTATTCTGATTCATTTCCAGATTTTTACTGGTTCAGAAAAATCTCTACACGGTTTATTCTGATTCACTTCCAGATTTTGTTGTTTCAGATAAATCTCTCAACGGTTTATCTCAAGATTTTTACTATTTTAGATAAATCTCTCAACGGTTTATTCTGATTCATTTCCAGGACTTTCTTACTGGTTCAGATAAAATCTCCCAACGATTTATTCTGATTCATTTCCAGATTTTTACTATTTCAGATAAATCTCTCAACGATTTATTCTGATTCATTTCCAGATTTTTACTGGTTCAGATAAATCTCTCAACGGTTTATTTTGATTCATCTCAAGATTTTTGTTGTCTCAGATAAATCTCTCAATGATTTATTCTGATTCATTTCCAGATTTTGTTGTTTCAGATAAATCTCTCAATGATTTATTCCGATTCATTTCCAGATTTTTACTGGTTCAGATAAATCTCTCAACGGTTTATTCTGATTCACTTCCAGATTTTGCTGTTTCAGATAAATCTCTCAATGGTTTATCTCAAGATTTTTACTGTTTCAGATCAATCTCTCAACGGTTTATTCTGATTCATTTCCAGATTTTTACTGGTTCAGATAAATCTCTTAACCGTTTATTCTGATTCATCTTAATATTTTTGTTGTTTCAGATAAATCTCTCAATGATTTATTCTGATTCATTTCCAGATTTTTACTGGTTCAGATAAATCTCTCAACGGTTTATTCTGATTCACTTCCAGATTTTGCTGTTTCAGATAAATCTCTCAACGATTTATCTCAATATTTTTACTATTTCAGATAAATCTCTCAACGCTTTATTCTGATTCATTTCCAGGACTTTTTTACTGGTTCAGATAAAATCTCCCAACGATTTATTCTGACTCATTTCCAGATTTTTACTGTTTCAGATAAATCTCTCAATGATTTATTCTGATTCATTTCACGATTTTTACTGGTTCAGATAAATCTCTCAACGGTTTATTTTGATTCATCTCAAGATTTTTGTTGTTTCAGATAAATCTCTCAACGATTTATTCTGATTCATTTCCAGATTTTGTTGTTTCAGATAAATCTCTCAACGATTTATTCTGATTCATTTCCAGATTTTGTTGTTTCAGATAAATCTCTCAATGATTTATTCCGATTCATTTCCATATTTTTACTGGTTCAGATAAATCTCTTAATGGTTTATTCTGATTCACTTCTAGATTTTGTTGTTTCAGATAAATCTCTCAACGGTTTATTCTGATTCGTCTCCAGATTTTTACTGATTCAGATAAAATCTCTCAACAGATAAATCTCTCAACGGTTTATTCTAATCCGTTATCTGTTCAGATCCAGTTCAAACTTTCCGTCAACAATCACCTTTGGATGGCATCTATAAGCCCATCTCCGGCGATTCTCTTATGTTTCTCCAAATGGCATCTTTAAGCTCATTTCCATACACAATCAAATCAGCATGTCATTAAGATCCCCAGCGGAGCCAAAACTTTGAACTACAGATCCCCAGCGGAGATGAGACTACCAACTACCAATCCCTAGTGGAGCCGAAACTTCCAACTTTTAACCCACAGCGGAAACCAGCCAGTTTCTCCAAATTTCCCAGCAAGTTGTCTTGAAGCCTGAAAATCAACTAAATAATGGTTAACTTTTGTTTCTCCCCAACTTAGGGTAACTCCCCAGTAGAGTGGCAGACGACCGAAGCTCCTAAATTTTTTCCAAACAGGAATAAGCTTTTCCCTACAGAGTTTTTATTGCTTCTCGACTGAACAAAGACTCTCGTCAGTAATCCCCAGTAGAAGTCATTAAAATTCTCTGGATTCCCCAAGCAGATTCCTCAAGAAGTATATGGCATTACCCTCACAACGGAATCCCCAGCAACAGTCAAGGATTTATTTTCCCCAGCAGTAGTCAAGGATTTATTTTCCTCAGCAATACAGCAAATCAGCTTACATGCGCATACATTACATCCATATATCATAAACATTGATAAAGTACATATATCGCATCATGCATTTCATGCAACATAACTTTGTATTTCAGCTAACATTTTACCCTTTTCAGGATAAGATTAACAACTATCTTTAACAAATATTCAAAGATTTCAGATACAGTACGGATACGCTCCAGACACGGACGCTATTCTGGTACTCATTCAGATTCAGTACCGATACAGTACAGATACACTCCAGACACGGAAGTCATTCTGTTACTCATTCAGACTTAATTTCAAGATACAGTTCAGATATGCTCCAGACACGGAAGCCATTCTGTCGCTTATTCAGATCTTAATTTTAAGATACAGTTCAGATACGCCCCAGACACGGAAGCCATTTTGTCGCTTATTCAGTTTCATCCTACGGATACGGTCGAAATACGCTCCAGACACAGAAGCCATTTTGTTGCTTATTCGGATTCAAGTACAGATACAGTTCAGATACGTTCCAAATACGAACACCATTTTGATGCTTATTTTATTGATTTACAACCAAACATTCTTGGATGGCATCTGCAAGCCCATCTCTAACAAGATTCTAACATCTCTCCAAATGGCATCTTTAAGCCCATTCCCTCAATTACACTTTTGTCGAGCACAAATTTATGGGAACTCTAGTGTCCAATCATCTTTTACCTTCGAGTCACAAACGGCAAAACTCGTTGATCTAACACTTCAGGTTCAAGAAGATTGAACAGGGGCAGCTGTTGTACCCCAAAATTTTCCCTCCCATTTTTCATAGAAGACACAACCCTAGGGTTTCTCAGATATTCAAGTAGGCTCAGGAATCGATCAGACAGATTTTCTCCTTTGGCAGTAAACCAGCAATTAGGGTGTTTCTTGCAATTCTCAAAAGAAATGAATTCTCAAAGATCCAATTGGATTTCACAGGTTTTCATGCTTTCTCAAGTTTACTGGAAAGACAGTGTTTGTTCTCAAGGCATGATTGTTTGGGACAAAAGACTAAGATTGTCATTTGGGACACTCATGATTGTTTAATCCAGGTTAACCAGATGATTTGCGTTTTTTAAAACATTTTCTCGGTCGGGAAATGGAATATACAGTGCGTATTTGTTTGGAATACAGTTGCAAGATTACAGGATTATTGGAATTTAATTTATCAGATTGGAGTGTTTTGTTTCAATTGTTTTGATTGGGCATTCAAAAAATCAAATAGGATGCAAAGAGAAAATTACAAGTTATTGACAGTAAAAGATTTCAAGTAACACCAGGATATCTCATAAGACTTTCTCCATTTATTTCAAAAGTTGTTACAAAACAATTTATTATTTAAATACTGTAGGTTTTACAACTTATTGTATTTAAAAGGTAAATTAGTACAATTGTTGGATACAATACAAGAATGTTTCTCTCTAAATTACAAAGAAAATGAATATATGCCTAAGGTTGACTGAGGTTCCTTTGCTTCCATGCTTGCCACAGAGTTTCTTGTTTCCTCTGCTTTGTCACACCCAATTGTGCTCACATGAGAACAAAAGACAGAAAAATAGTTAGTACAATTTATTTGGGCATAAGCAAGAATTTTCAAAAGAAAAAGTGTTCATCATTAAAGTTTGCAAAGTGGAATCAGAATGTCGTTATTCATCATATTTTATTTCCCCTATTTGCAAATCACAAGAAGATTTTCTTCTTGATTCACAAAAAGAAAGAAAGAAAGAAATGCTACAAAACTGTCCAAAATGCAAGCAAGTTGTCCAAACAAAACAAATGCAGCAAACTTATCCAAACAAATATAATACTACAAACTGAATGCAAGCAAGTTGCGCAAGCTAGGCAACAAACAACAGCATTAGCAAAGTTGTCCAAACAAGTAAAATGTGCAAACAGAATGCCCAAACAGCAGCACAAAATTGGACGAAATACAAACAGCATCAATGCAAATGAGGCAGTACAATAGCAGTAGAAAGCAGGCAGCAAAAAACAGAACTATAACATATAATATAATAAGTCAAACAAGCAAAGGCTTGTTCAATAGGCTAAGTCATCATTTTCCATTTTATTGCAAACTTTTCAGAAAAAGGCAAAAGAGAAATTGAATCTTAGGGTTATTGAGAGAGAAGAGAGGAAAGAAGTCACCTAGGAATGCACAACCCTGCTGCCTTGACTGTCACAATTGCATAGAAGCTGCTAGAAAACAAAACTGCCATCAAAAAGCCAAAGGAAAAACATAGAAAAATATTCAATTTCTTTGTTTTCCCCTCTTTTTGAATAAGAATTCAACCAAAGCAACATCAATATAACAGTAAGACTCTCAAGAAGATGAGGATGGAGAAGAGAGATCAAACTTCAAAACAAGTCTCCAACTGTCAAACTCCAAAAATCTCAAACCATTTTCAAACTCATAAACAAACCTTCAAACTGTCAATAAAATCAAAACCCCTTAAACCTGTCAAACAAACAAAAAGCCAAATATCCCAAGCATACCATTATCAATCAAACTCATCAAACCTGTAACAGAACTAATATCAAAAACATAACCAAAAGCCAAATATCCCAAGCATCCCACAAATACCAAACCAGCAACCTGTTACTGCAGCATATCCATAACCAAAACATATCCAAAACCAAAACAGAAAACCTGTAAAAACTCTCAAGCCAAACCATAGAAACATCATCAATCTCAAAAACTATAACAGAACCAAACCTGTACAAAGCTGTTAACCAACAACAAAAACCATCATCAAAAACCAGTCTCAAATCAACCAAGTCACAACCACCATCAAAAACCTGCCAAAGTCTCAAACCAACCAAAACAGTAACAAATCACAAAGCCTCAAACAACCCAGAAGACAACCAACAATCCTCATCACAACAAAAGAAAACACAGTAAACAATCACAAGAGTCCCAAAATCCATCAAACAACATCCTTATCCTTCAACAAAGAAGATAGAAAAAAGGTTACCAGAAGCGCGCCTTCAATCTTCATTTCTTCCCCCTCGCAAATCCCGCCACCAGGGAGCGCCACCCTCCGTCTCACCATCCCTTTCCATTTCACAGAAGAATTCCAAACAGGTATGAACTTTTCATCTTTCTCATAAATCCCTAAAAGCCACTTCCTTCATCTCAATGGATAATAAAGTAGATTAACAGAAAAGCGTAACAAGACAAAACAAATAACAAAATCGTTCAAAGCTTTAAAAACCACAGAACTTCACCTTTCCAAAAAAAACCATTAGAGCTTGGTTAGGAGGTGAGAGAGAGCACTCCGGCAACAGAAATTTGGGGGGGAAGATCAGATAAGCTTGAATCGAACATTTTAGGCATAAATCAGAACTTAGGGTTTCCAGAAAAACGTGAATCAGGCCAAGACGAAGAGGCCAAAAGTGGTTTGGTCATGAAATTAGGAAGAGGTGAGTGATAAGGTGAGAAGATGAACAAAAATGGAAGAGTTAGGATGAACAAGGATGATACAAAGATAGGCGAAGGGTTGAGGCAGCGCCGCTGTGAAACACAAAGGGGTTCCAAGAACCCTAATTGTGTTTCCACCCTTAATCAAACAAACTAAACTGACTTAAGACCTTGGGCCTGTCTTGTTCAATTCCCCCTAAGGCCCACGCGTTTTCTGGGTACACCCCCCCCCCCCCCCCCCCTTGGCTCGTTTTGCTAACAATAATGGCACCCTTTTCTTTGGGCCTTATCCTTAAAAACTTCCTTAAGCCCATTTGCTTTTGTTATTTGTTTCTCTTCTTATTTTTCTTTTTATTATACAATATACTAATTTAACTTAAAACATTTTCATTAATTAATTTAGGTTTTAGTGATTAATTTTTATCATTTCCTTTTTATATAAACTTATTTTTATTAATTAATAAAACATCAAAAAAATTAACTTAGCTTGTTTTCTTTCTTTAAATTTGTTTACATAATTAATAAAAATACAAAAAAATAATAATAAAGATTTTTAATTTAAAATAAATTACTTTTTAGAATAGGTTTTATTTTTCTCTTTTCAAGTAAATACATTTCATTTCATATTTTGTTGACTTTATTTCATAAATTGTCATAGCTTTATATTAAATCGCACAAAAATTTGATTTGGTTGTATTGATTGATATTTGGACATTGTTATTTCATTTGATTCATCCCCATTTGTAACAATTGTACCCCCATTCCCGAACATTCTATAATAGCTTAGAATTTCAATTCCTGCAATTTACTGTTTTCCATATACTGTATAGTAACTAGGCATGTATGGCAAGATTCAAAAATCAATCGCTAGATGACCTAATCCAAAAATAAAGTAACTTGAAACCAACACACTTTTTCACACGCGCACTTCTAGGGTAACCTCGCTGGTTGCCTCGGAAATACAATCATGTCCCTCGAATATGGAACGCTCTAGCAATGACCCTTCGATAAAAAGGATCGTAGCCCCTCGATGACCCTCGATGTTGCCTTCGATTAAAACGATCTCGTCCCTTATGAAAATTGCTAAAGCGTCTCACAAGTTGCCTTCAATGATTGTGAAATTGACCCACGCATGTCCCTTTACATCCAAAGGTGGGGCTTCTTGCCAAATCAATGGTAAGATAGCACCATTAAAAGGAAGAAGAAAAGAAAAATTAAGACCTTTCGAGTAGATAGATTCGCTCTTAGTTACTCGCTCGCTCACGACAAAAACTCTTTGCACCTACACTCTCATTTCAAAACATTTTCAAAAAGATAAAATGTTTTGTATACGTTCTTATAGAGACGAGAAACATTGCAAAACCCCTTTTCAAAACACTTTTTCGAAACACGATTCACAAACACATCTTTGAACCACTTTTCAAAACAAAACTTTGTATACGTTCTTGTAGAGACGAGAACCATTACAAAGAGATTTTTCAAAATACTTTCAAAGCCCACACCACAAGCAAACAATCAAATGAAAGCAAGTGATCTAAACGAGTAACTAAGAGCCCATGGAAAACCATGGATGAAAAGGGTGCTAATACCTTCCCTTTTCATAATATACCCCCCGAACCCGAGAAAAATCTCGAAAGGTATTTCATGTGCTTTTTTACCTTTCCTTTTGGATAAAAGAAAAGTTGGTGGCGACTCTTGCTAATCGCACAAGTGCGAACGAAACGCAAAACATCAAGTCAGTTCTCCCACCGCATCACAGAACTGGCAACTCTGCTGGGGATCATAATTTAAAAGTGGGGTTACCTTAGGGTTAGATCACTTTTACTCCCTTTCATTATTTAATTTGTGTGCTTTATATTCAGTTCTTTGTATTGGGCTTGCTTTGATCCTAACCCGGATTTGGGGCACCTTTTTAGGTAAATAGCAATAGATTGTGGAGATTGTATGGTGTAGACCGATATGGTCGAAACAATGGCTATGTTAGTGTGACACATTTGTGGGTACCGGTATTCCTCATGGTGAATCGAGGAGAATACGGGGCCGCTGAGTGGCGTCGCGAAGCACTAATTAACCTTAGAATCCTAATTGAACAAACTTGTCCATTAGGACGTAGTGAGGTAACCGGTTTCGGTGTAAAGTTGAAAATTGGTTGACACTCGATACTACACTCATTGAGGCTAGACTTTTGGGATATCTCGACCGCAAGAAAAGATTGATTGAGCTGAGATAATGCCTAAAAGAAAGGTCGGTGATATTGAGATCCTTTAGAACCCGATCATTATTTCTAGGACAGGTTGAGCCAACTAAAACTTCAAGAGGGTACTTACCTACAAACTCATGCAAGCCTGAAACATAGGGATCTGTTTGTTGTGTGTATATAAGTTTGCTTGTATATAAACATCATAAACATCATCAACATCATATGCATGCTCAATAACCATTTCAAGGATCTCGAGGGTCTTTGATGCAGGGTCATGTTGAACCAGACGTCTACCCAAGGGCAAGAGGATTCATTTTCCTCTAAACAAACACCGTCAAAGATCAAGTACAACAACTTGAGTCAAGGGCTATGACCCACTTGACATGGTGAGCTTGATTCTCGTGGAAAGACATCCACCGATACAAAGTTCTCCAATCAAAGGTGTTGATCGAAATTCAACTTCCAACATTTTCTTATGTTTACCCCGCGAGATCCTTGAAAACACGCATCCACATATCACGCATCATATCATGACAGGTTTCTCCCATTCAGATCTCTTTATCTTCCTACTGTTTATTTCAGTAGAGATGGCTCTAGAGAAGACTATCAAGGACATCCAGGCGCAAAACGCTCAACTTCAATATATGTTCTGGAACCTATCCAAGAGGCGGGAAGAAGTGAAATCTCTCCTCACTAGGGGAATGATCATGGGGAATCCCGAGGGCAAAAAAGCTGATCAGTTGGAGCTGCTACGAACTGAGTTGGCCATATTGAAAATCCAGATGATGGGACAATTGGTGGGCCAGATGGATCTCATCCAAAACTTGGCACAAGGACAAGAGGAGCTGAGAGTCCTCATCAAAAAGCTTCATCAAGACGAATGTAACCAAATGGGACAAACAACTAAGGTTGAGGATCAAGTCATCATTCAGCCTCCCTTGAGACAAGAAGCCGAGAGAGGACCTCCCCAGTTTGCTTCAGGGTCACAAACCCAACAACGACCTCGCCAACATCAACAGGATAACCGGCGTAGGCGGAATACATCTAGAAAATGCTTCACTGAGATTAACATGTCATTATCTCAAGTGCTGCAACGCTTGTTGGAAGTCAAGCTGATTGTATTAAGGGACCCCCCTCGGAATCCCAACACAGCCTCTCCAGGGTACAATCCAAATGCGAGATGTGCGTATCACTCCAACAGTCCTAGACATGACACCAATAGCTGTTGGGTATTGAGAAACAAAATTCAAGATCTGATTGAAGGAAGAGCGCTGGAGTTCACACAAGATGGCCAGATTAAAATCTTCCGTTGAGGGATCTCCACCTAAAATGACAAGTTCGAACAAAGAGGCTTCTGTTCATTTTGAATTTGCAATTGCAATTTCTTTTATTATTCAAACAATTATCTATTAATGTCAAACTCCGTTTCATTAATGCATTTCATATGTTTGTCTTGAATTCATCTTTTCGTTTTCACTATATTTAAACTATGTGTGATCGGTGGATCTGGAACTGACTGTTTAAAGCTGGTTTCGCGAAATGTAGCGGAAGCAAGAGTCGCCACCGTCTTTTATTTTCTCCAACATGGAAAGGACAAAAGCACAGAAAAATTCCTTATTGAGATGTCTCTCGGTTCGGGAGGTAGATTTATAGAAAGGGAAAGTGTTAGCACCCTTTCTATCCATGGTTATCCATGGGCTCTTAGGTACTTGATCTTATGTTTTCAAAATGTGTTTGCTTTTCAAGTGTATGTGGGTTTTGAAAAAGTTCGTTTGGAAAACTTCTAAGTAACTCTTGTATCAGTCCTCAAGAGTGTATGAAGTGTTTTGTTTGAAAACTTTTTGAAAGTGTGGGGTGCGAAAAGTTGTTTTTTTGTTTGAAAAGAGCAAGTACCCATGAGATCTACCTACCCTAAGGAATTAGGCTGTGTAAGAGTCCTTTAGATAGTGCCATCCCACCATTGAGAGGTAGGTAGCACCACCGTTGGGGGTGTTCGGGTCAATTCAAGTTTAGGGACAGTGTGGTCACCAAAGCAACAGTAGGATACCTTAGAAGCTACCCTTATGCCATTGATCTTTTTATTCCGAGGCGACCGTTCCGAGGCAACTTATTCGAGGCAACTAGATCAATGAAACATAAGGACTTACTAAGACGTCCTGTACTCAACGACCACATTTCGAGGGGAAAGGCAACAGGGTGATCACCATAGCAACAGTAGGATACCTTAGAAGCTACCCTTATGCCATTGATCTTTTATTCTGAGGCGACCGTTCCGAGGCAACTTATTCGAGGCAACTAGATCAATGGAACATAAGGACTCATTAAGACGTCCTATACTTGATGACCACCTTTCGAGGGACAAGGCAACAGTGAGGCGTACCCTAGGGGTGGTGTGTGATTTGTGTCATTTTCAGATATTTTTGTCTTGTTCATGCATTGGTGATCTACGCTTTATTTTTATTTTTGGGCATTCATTCTTTCATGTTATTGTTTAACAGTTTAAAAGGTGCGGGAATTTAAAGTGCGGGAAAGATAAAGGTCCTACGCTATTACAAAGGCGCGGGTCTACAACGCCAAATTAATCCAGACCCGATTTAAAATAAAATGCAGAAAATAAATGCCTAATTAACTATTACAGGGCTTTGGAGCAAGTACATTATATTCACAAAAAGAAATAAATAAAACGCGCGAAACGAAGATGTAATCGTATGCGAGGGCGTTGGACCCTTTAACGGAATTAAAATAAAATTATTGAAATAATTAAGTTAAATAAAGGAAATGACTTATTTTTTATGTTTTTTGGATTTGTGGATTTAAAGAAAATTAAATTAATTAAAAGTCAAATAATTCTAGTTCTAATTGTTTTTTAATTTATTAAAGAAAAATTACCTAAGTTAAATCTAATTTAAACCTAATTGATTAATTACAAGTATTTACGAAATTAATTAATGGTTAATAATAATTATAATAAGAAAATAAAATATTTATTTAAAAAGATGAAAATGTGCTAAAGACTTATTTTTTTATACTTTTTAGTTATTAAAAAAAACATTAAAGTTAATAACCTAAAATCAAAACTAAATTAATTATTGAATTTTATTTACAAAAATGGAACTATTAATTGATTAAATAAAATATTTTTATACCTCTTTTATGATTTCCTGATTTTTTTGGTTTTTATATTAAGAAATAAAACTAATTAAATTAGTATTTAGAATCTAATTAAGTCTAATCAATTTTAATATTGCAAAATAATTTAGAGTTTCCTAGAATAAAAAAACCTAATTAATTAATTAAATTTAGAAAAAAAAGAAAAATCTAAAATTTATTTGGGTAAGAATATTTTTGTGATTTTTTGAAATAAAAAGAAAAATTAATTTTGTTAATAAAAAAGCAAATTAAATAAATTAAAATAAAACAGAAAAGAAAATAAATTCAAGGGAAAAAGGAAATGGGCCTGTTTTCATCAAAACGCAACTCCACATAATCTGAACCCTAGCCATGGAGGTTCACGTTTTGGCCACGAAAAATCCCAAGCGATAGCCCAGACCTGCTCTAAACACCCACTGGAACTCAAAGGTATGGTTAGTAGGGATTAAATCAAGCTATAATCAAAAATACGATCCATGGAAATTCTGCAAAATGGATGTTCATGTAGCTACAGTTTCAGCATGCATGGTTATATGAAAAGAGTGTGTTTATACCTTATTTTGCCTGTAGATCACGATAGGATGGGTGGGAGGTCTTGTGGATGGCTGAATCCTTGAGTTCGATCTTAGTGCAATTCTTTGGAATTTTTGAAAAGAAATTTCTCTTGGCTGCCTCTCTCTCACGTTTTTTTCTTATCCCTTGTGATAGTTTTATCTAGGTTATGTAGGTGATTCTGATCAACATTAAGGCTCATCATACCATGCATTCAAGCTTGAGATTTTAACATAAACTCCCTTAACAAACTTTCCTTTTTGAACCAATTTTTGAAATATTGCTCCATTTGGCCTTGAAACGAAATTGGGAAGTTGCATAATGATGAGTCAAAGCTAGTTAAGACCAAATATTCCTTTTAATTAAACTTTTTGATTTTCCTTTGATTTTAAAAGATTTAAAGTTAATTAAATCCAATAAAATCAATTAAAAATGAAAAAATTAAATTAAAAATTTGAAATAAAAGGTGGGACACGTGGGAAGCATGGCCAAGTTAATTCAAGTGGAAAAAGTGGGCCCCTTTTGTCAAAAAATGAAATTTCAAGGATAAATGATTTTGGCCATTTCACAAAAATTTCCCAACTTCTCCAATGCATATCTTGCTTAATTTTTAAGATTTGATCATGTTCTTGGACATTTTGGAAAGGTCTTGAAGTCCTCTAACCAATGTCTTTGGTCCCATGTTATTTTGATTTACCAATCTCAAGTTATGGTCTTTGACTTAAAGTCCCTTTTTGTTGACTTTTGAAAATGACCTATAATGTTGAAATTGATAACTTTTTGTGAGAGCATTTCTTGGACTTGGAGTGTGAAGATTAGTTGTAGGAAATGTCTTCCCCTTCAAGATGAGCATTGGATGGAATTTTTCTGATGAACCATGAAAAAGTTATGCCTTGGTCAATTTACAGTTGACTTTTCAGCTATCCAAAAATAGAAACTTTTGCATCTTGAGACTTTTTGAGCCAAACTTTGAGAATCAAGATCAAGCATTGATCAAATGATGTTTGTGGCTTCAAAATTAGATGTTGACCAAAAATTTTGACTTTTGACTGCCAAATGACCATTTTGCCCCTACAGTTGACTGTTGAGCAATTAGGGTTTTTGACTGTGCAACTTGACCTTGTGAGCCTTGAAACTTGACATGTAGGTACTTGACAATGTGTATGAGCATGGGAGACTTGATTGAGCCCTTGAAAATTTCAGCTTCCTTGTGAGAACCAAAACCCTAGTTTGACTGTCTTAGGAGGATGGTTTGACTGTGTGGCCCTTGAGTAAACTTGAACCAATTGTGGATGATTCTAGTCAAAACTTTGAAGATTATGGGAGGGCAAATTTTGGGGTACAATAGTTTCCCCTGTTCAATCTTCTTAGACCTGAGGATGTAGATTGGCGTGTGTGCCTTTCGTGATCCGAAGGTGGAAGATGATTGAACACTAAAGTGCCCAGAAATTTGCACTCGCATAGCAGAGTATCAGCAGTGTGATAGCGGGAATGGGCTTACAGATGCCATTCGGAGAGGTGGTGGATAGGAGGATGGGCTTATAGATGCCATCTCGAGGTGTCGATCGCGTAAGAGATTCCTTAGCGAGAACTTGCGTACCTGAGAAGGAAAGAAAATTACCTGGTCTGTTACCGGAGTTGACTTTCAAACTCTTTATGTAGACGTGCCCTGGCTGGATACAGGAAACGAATCTTTAAACTCTTCAGACGTGCCCTGTCAAGATACAAGAATCGAGTCTGGTAATATAGTCGTCAACAGATACTCCCTGGCAAGATACAGGAATCGGATCTTTGAACTCTTCAGACGTGCCCTGTCAAGATACGGGAATCGAGTCTGGTACTGTTGTCGTCAACAGATACTCCCTGGCAAGATTCAGGAATCGGATCTTCGAACTCTTCAGACGTGCCCTGTCAAGATACATGAATCGAGTCTGGTACTGTAGTCGTCAACAGATACTCCCTGGCAAGATACAGGAATCGGATCTTTGAACTCTTCAGACGTGCCCTGTCAAGATACGGGAATCGAGTTTGGTACTGTAGTCGTCAACAGATACTCCCTGGCAAGATTCAGGAATCGGATCTTCGAACTCTTCAGACGTGCCCTGTCAAGATACAGGAATCGAGTCTGGTATTGTAGTCATCAACAGATACTCCCTGGCAAGATACAGGAATCGGATCTTCGAACTCTTCAGACGTGCCCTGTCAAGATACAGGAATCGAGTCTGGTACTGTAGTCGTCAACAGATACTCCCTGGCAAGATTCAGGAATCGAATCTTCGAACTCTTCAGACGTGCCCTGTCAAGATACAGGAATCGAGTCTGGTACTGTAGTCGTCAACAGATACTCCCTGGAAAGATTCAGGAATCAGATCTGGAATCACGACAGTTGATAGCAATTATCTTTGTATTAACTTTTGTCCTGAAAAGACAAAACGTTAGTTGTATGTGATGTCATGATGTATGACATGCGAGGTGTTCTCAGAATGAATGGGATTGTATGTTCATGATGCGTATATGCATGCTATAATGTATGAAGATGTGTTGTTTATGAATGTATGTTTTCGTCTTAGGAAAATAAATCCTTGACGGATGTCGGGAAGTTGAATCCTGGGCTGATGTGGAAGAAAAGAGCTTCTTGTTTCCGTTGGGGATAATGGTTGCAAGAATACCGGTAGGAGAAGATAACTCCGTTGGGGGATAAACTTGGCGAATGGATTACTCTGCGGGGAGAAAATCACTCTGACGATCTTGCTGGGGAACAATACTCTGTGGGGAGAGAGGTACTTTGCTCGGATATTGATGGTAACTTCGCTGGGGATACCATTGTTATGTTGGAAGTGTGATGAACTCCGCTGGGGATGGGGAGACTTCGCCGAGGACAATCTTTCCGTGGCTTTTGGCTGAGGATAACCCAGTTATATCCTGGTAGGGAAATAACCTTTGAAGAAAGCCGGGAGACGCGTTCGTGCTCTGCGGGGAAGAAGCTTCCAGAATCTACTGGGGAAATTTTTGAGATGTATTTTTTGTAAGTTGAAAGAGGGAACCTATGTAGGGTTACTTTGAGGTTGGGCTCGCGTGAAGCTGCATTTGGAGTTGAAGGAAACCTGTGTAGGGTTTCTTGATGACGAGTTCGTGTAAAACTTCATCTTTGGAAAGAGAGGACCTGTGTAGGGTTTCTTAATGGCGAGTTCGTGTAAAACTGCATCTTTGGAGGGAGGAAACCTGTGTAGGGTTTACTGACAATGAGTCCATATAAAACTGTATCTAGAGCTGAGAAGGAAACCTGTGTAGGGTTTACTGATGACGAGTCCGTGTAAAACTGCATCCTTAAAAATAGAGAACCTATGTAGGGTTTCTGGGTGACGAGTCCGTGTAAAACTACATCTGGAGTTTTGAGAAGGAAACCTGTGTAGGGTTTACTGATGACGAGTCCGTGTAAAACTACGTCTGGAAAGAGATAACCTGTGTAGGGTTATTTCAGGATAAGTCCGTATAAAACTTCTTGATGAACCGGGGTAAGGTTATCTTTGAGGTAAGTCCGTGTAAGACTTCCGGATGAACCGGGGTAAGGTTATCTTTGAGGTAAGTCCGTGTAAGACTTCTGGAGGAAACCGGGGTAAGGTTACTTGTGGAGGGTGAGTCCGTGTAAGACTTCGTGATGAACCGGGGTAAGGTTATCTTAAGATGAGTCCGTGTGAGACTTCGTCTGAAAATTGAGAAGGAACCGGTGTAGGGTTACTTTGATGATAAGTTCGTGTAAGACTTTTTTGAAAGAAAAGGAACCGGTGTAGGGTTACTTGTGGATGAGTCCGTGTAAGACTTTTTCTGAAAGAAAAGGAACCGGTGTAGGGTTACTTGTGGATGAGTCCATGTAAGACTTTGTCTGAAAGTTGAGAAGGAACCGGTGTAGGGTTGCCTGATGATGATCAAGTGGATGATTGTCCTGTTTGGTTTCAGATGTTAACCCTTGATCTGGAATTTGTAAAGGTAGATGGTAATCATCTTTGTATTAACCTTTCCTTGGTACTTTGGTTGACAGAGCAACTGGATCGCCTGGACGACTCATTATTGCCCCTGTTTCTGAGGTGAGGGGAAAAGATATCTTGTGGAGGTGCTGGATGACTGCCGATTGACAAATCTTCCTTTTGGTAGGCAAGTGACGAGATGCTGGGACATAGTCGTACGCTTTGATCCCTAACTTTTGCCTGGACCGCCCTTTCGGGTTTTCAGTCCACCGGGATACCCATTTTTGCCCAAGCCGCCTTTTCAGGTTTTCGACTTGCCGGGTGTACAAATTTTTCTTTTTCATCCCTTATTTTGCCCGAACCCTTTTGGTTCGCCGGGAAGCCCTTATTTTTGCCTAGGTGTGTCAACCTAGCGGGTCTTTGATTACGCGTAGTATTCTTTTTCGATTATGTCCACGCTCTCAGGGTGTAGGGGGTGCCCCTGTTGATAGTGTTGTGTTGCCCTGCTACCAGAAGATGTCCGATCGTGCAAGATTCGTTGCTGGAATGCCACCAGTGACTCGGGCGGAGGTTTGCCCCAAGCTAGTTGGCCTTGAGAGATTCCTCGAATCTTGACTGGACTGCCCCAGATGATAGACACTGATCATGCCATGCCCCTTGATTGGAAGTGTTTCTTCCACTTGAGGTGATCTCTTTGTTGAGAGGACTTTTGTTCATTAGATGTTCGTCGTGCGAATTTCTCTGCTGTTCAAACAAATAGTCATATGCAAACAAGGTTATTTTAAGAATGCAAAGGCTTATGTCTGTCTTGAAGTTTTTGAAAAATGCATTTTTTCAGTAAAAACAGCAAATTTTGTAAAATGTGATGTCAACTCGTTATTTTACCGCAAGCCTTAAGGAGTCAGGATACTTTTTGTAACAGTATGCTTTCGAACTAACCCATGCTTCAGCTAGGACTTTTAAGGGTTATAACGTGGCCTGGTTCATGGTTCAAGAAACAAAGGATAAAGGCTCAAATTATTTGTACCCACCCGCTCTTCGTGATGTTCTTCAATCCTAAACGCAGCCGATCGTGCGCTAGACTTTGTTTGAGTCTTTGCCTTGATGTTCCAATGATGATTCAGATATTGATGATTCATTCTGAATAGGCAGTCTTTTTTTTTTGTTTTTGTTGAGGGTTTGTGCGACCTCTTTCTTTTTGATTTTGCTATCCCTAAATTTTGCCTGAACTGTTTCTTTTGTGATTACAGTCAGCGGGATGCCCCAGTTTTGTAAGTCTCCTTCATAGGTTTTGACTTATTGGTTTTTTATTTTTGAGATATAATGACTTCCTATCTTTATGGTTATTTAGAACCATCACTGTCTTTTGTTTCAGAAGGACTTCTTTTGATGCCATTCGTTGTGCACTTGGATCAGCTGAGAGAACTACCCTGCCCCAGGTTATGATTAAGGGTTTTAATTTTCGAAAAGAAAAACTCCTACTTCTTTAGCTCAAAGGGGTCGACGAGGGATTATCTTCCTTATTACTCCAGTGTTTAGGGATTGAAACAATGCTTGTACCTCATCAGCGGGGTCTGTTCAAAAGCATACTGTAAAGATCGTGGTATCGTTTTCGTCATCCTCCCTCAAGAGGCTTAGAATTTTCAGTCAAGAGTTGATCATCACAAAAATATGAAAGCAGTTTTAAGTACAGTAAACATAATTAATTCAAGACAGACATGTGTAATGCATTCATGAAATAAAAGAGTTTAACATGATAATTGTTTGTTTGAACAATAAAAGAAAAATACAACTTGAATTCAAATGAACAAAAATCTCTCAATCCTATCCATGTTTTGGCAAAGGAGCAGTGGTCACAACGGGAGTCTCAGCAGGCTCGAACTCGATCTCCTTAGCGTCGATCATATTCTGGATCTTATACTTCAGCGCCCAACAGTCCTCAGTATCGTGCCCCGGGCTATCAGAATGATAAGCACACCTCGCTTCTGGATTGTAGTTTGGAGAGGAGGTCTTGGGATTTGCAGGAGGGTTGATCACCGCAATCAGGTTCATTTTCAACATGTGTTGCAATGCTTGTGACCATGGCATGTTGATGTTGGTGAATTGTCTTTTAGGCTCGTCCGGCCTTCGCTGATTTCCCTTTTGTGGTTGGCGGCGTGGTGCAGAACCAGAGATCATGACTGCCCCTGCCTGTTGGTCACGACGACTCTTTTGACCGTATGCAGCATTAGACTCTTTCTTGCCCATGTAAGGCTTTTGGTGAGTATCCGAAGGTGTGGCCTCCTGAATCTTCCCACTCTTGATACCAGCTTCGATTCTTTCCCCAGTCAGAATGAGGTAGGTAAACCCTGCAGATGAATTACCAATGAGATAATTGAAGAACGGCCCGGATAGGGTCCCTAAGAACATATCAACGAGTTCCCGGTCGATCAAAGGTGGTTGTACCCTCCCAGCAAGGTCCCTCCATCTCTGCGCATATTCTTTGAAACCTTCTCCCGATCCTAATGACATACCCTGGAGTTGGGTACGTGTAGGAGCGAGGTCGGCATTATACTGATACTGCTTGTAAAAAGCAGTAGCCAACTCCTCCCAGTTACGAACCTTGGTCCCATCCAGCTGATAGAACCATTCGAGGTGAGTCCCTGAAATACTCTCCTGGAAGAAGTGGATCCACAAGTTCTTGTCCACAGTGTATGGTTGAATCTTCCGCACATAAGATCTGAGATGCAGCCTGGGACAGGATGCCCCATCATACTTAGCAAAAGAAGGAACCTTGAATTTATGTGGGATCACCACACCAGAAGATAGACCCAGGTCCCCGAAATCCAACCCAGGCACTTGTTGAATTTCCATGGCATTCAGACGATCCTCTAGTTGCTTGTACCGGTCCTCAGCAGGGGGTACTGTTCATCATTGAAGTCTGTCTCGGTGTCGGAGACCATAGGGCTAGGAACCTCTCTCCCTTGGTGACTGCCTTCCCCCACAGATGGAGTAGTCCTCTCAGCTTCATTCTGCAGTGTGTTCCCAGATCTGCGTCTAGGGTTGAACAAAACAGTCCTCTTCTTCTTCTGAATCAGAGTCTTCAATTCCTTTTGACCCTGGGCTAGGCTCATAATCAACTCCTGGAACTGGGCATTCTGGGCCTGGAGGGCCTTGATAGCTTGTCCATCGGATGATTCAGGATTCATGATGACGGCTGTAATAAACAGCGAAGAAGGTAAGTGACCTGCAACAAGTGTACCTGTAATGAAATGATATGTATGATATGCATGCGATGTTTTCAAGGATCTCGCGGGGTAGACAAGAAAAATTGTTAGAGTTGAATTTCGTAGCTTGGTTGAAGGAACTGCATGTTGTTGAGAGTCCTTCTTCAAGGGTCAAAGGCTCACCATATCCAGTGGGTCATAGCCTCTGACAACCTTGGCTTAGAGGAAAATAAATCCCCTTTTCCCCTGGCTAGGCAGTTTGGTCCATCGTGACCTGCACCACAGACCCTTGAGATCCTTGAAATGGATTAGTCCTTATGTAGGATGCATGCAATGGCATGATGTCATGATGTTATGCTATGCGTGGGGTAATGTAGGTAAACCCTATTATGAGTCCCATTTAAGGACTGTAAACAAAACTTGCGAGAAACTTAGTAAACCCTGTTATGAGTCCCAATTAAGGACTATAAACAAAACCTGTAAGAAACTCAAATGTCAGATAACAAGCATGCAAGTAGTCAAGTTGGAAGGCACACAAGTCACACAAGGGAAACCCTTAGAGTTCAGGCCAGCATGGGGTCTGGGTATTACCCTCTTGAAGTTGGTGGGCTCAACCTGTCCTATTAGAAGTAACCAGGTTCTAAGGATCTCAATATCATTGGATTGCTTTCATTGTTCATCGTTTCGATTTAGCCACTGACTGGCGATCAAAATATCCCAAGAAAACAACCCTCAATCGAGTGTAGTATCGAGTATCAACCGACTTTGGAGTACACCAAAGTAGTTATCTCACTACCCTAAAGAGGCCAAGATGGTTCAATTAAGGTTCCTAAGGTCTGTTGATGCTTCACGACACCACGCGGAGGCCCCGTACTCTCCTTGATTGAACTCAAGGGTTACCGGTACACACCAAAGTGCCACATCAACGTAGCAGACTGCTTCAACCATGTCGGTATACCCCGCACAGTTCCCTCACAGCCTTGTTGCTACTTTCTAAGAAGGTATCCCCAGATCCGGGTTAGGATCTATAGAACTCCCAAGACAGTCCCACAATTTAAAGCAAACAAATCAAAGCAATTGAAAACACAGTGATCTTAGTCCTAAGGTACACCTCACTTTATAAGTGTCCCCAGCAGAGTCGCCAGTTCTGTGATCGGTGGATCTGGAACTGACTGTTTAAAGCTGGTTTCGCGAAATGTAGCGGAAGCAAGAGTCGCCACCGTCTTTTATTTTCTCCAACATGGAAAGGACAAAAGCACAGAAAAATTCCTTATTGAGATGTCTCTCGGTTCGGGAGGTAGATTTATAGAAAGGGAAAGTGTTAGCACCCTTTCTATCCATGGTTATCCATGGGCTCTTAGGTACTTGCTCTTATGTTTTCAAAATGTGTTTGCTTTTCAAGTGTATGTGGGTTTTGAAAAAGTTCGTTTGGAAAACTTCTAAGTAACTCTTGTATCAGTCCTCAAGAGTGTATGAAGTGTTTTGTTTGAAAACTTTTTGAAAGTGTGGGGTGCGAAAAGTTGTTTTTTTGTTTGAAAAGAGCAAGTACCCATGAGATCTACCTACCCTAAGGAATTAGGCTGTGTAAGAGTCCTTTAGATAGTGCCATCCCACCATTGAGAGGTAGGTAGCACCACCGTTGGGGGTGTTCGGGTCAATTCAAGTTTAGGGACAGTGTGGTCACCAAAGCAACAGTAGGATACCTTAGAAGCTACCCTTATGCCATTGATCTTTTTATTCCGAGGCGACCGTTCCGAGGCAACTTATTCGAGGCAACTAGATCAATGAAACATAAGGACTTACTAAGACGTCATGTACTCAACGACCACATTTCGAGGGGCAAGGCAACAAGGTGATCACCAGAGCAACAGTAGGATACCTTAGAAGCTACCCTTATGCCATTGATCTTTTATTCTGAGGCGACCGTTCCGAGGCAACTTATTCGAGGCAACTAGATCAATGGAACATAAGGACTCATTAAGACGTCCTATACTTGATGACCACCTTTCGAGGGGCAAGGCAACAGTGAGGCGTACCCTAGGGGTGGTGTGTGATTTGTGTGTCGTTTTCAGATATTTTTGTCTTGTTCATGCATTGGTGATCTACGCTTTATTTTTATTTTTGGGCATTCATTCTTTCATGTTATTGTTTAACAGTTTAAAAGGTGCGGGAATTTAAAGTGCGGGAAAGATAAAGGTCCTACGCTATTACAAAGGCGCGGGTCTACAACGCCAAATTAATCCAGACCCGATTTAAAATAAAATGCAGAAAATAAATGCCTAATTAACTATTACAGGGCTTTGGAGCAAGTACATTATATTCACAAAAAGAAATAAATAAAACGCGCGAAACGAAGATGTAATCGTATGCGAGGGCGTTGGACCCTTTAACGGAATTAAAATAAAATTATTGAAATAATTAAGTTAAATAAAGGAAATGACTTATTTTTTATGTTTTTTGGATTTGTGGATTTAAAGAAAATTAAATTAATTAAAAGTCAAATAATTCTAGTTCTAATTGTTTTTTAATTTATTAAAGAAAAATTACCTAAGTTAAATCTAATTTAAACCTAATTGATTAATTACAAGTATTTACGAAATTAATTAATGGTTAATAATAATTATAATAAGAAAATAAAATATTTATTTAAAAAGATGAAAATGTGCTAAAGACTTATTTTTTTATACTTTTTAGTTATTAAAAAAAACATTAAAGTTAATAACCTAAAATCAAAACTAAATTAATTATTGAATTTTATTTACAAAAATGGAACTATTAATTGATTAAATAAAATATTTTTATACCTCTTTTATGATTTCCTGATTTTTTTGGTTTTTATATTAAGAAATAAAACTAATTAAATTAGTATTTAGAATCTAATTAAGTCTAATCAATTTTAATATTGCAAAATAATTTAGAGTTTCCTAGAATAAAAAAACCTAATTAATTAATTAAATTTAGAAAAAAAAGAAAAATCTAAAATTTATTTGGGTAAGAATATTTTTGTGATTTTTTGAAATAAAAAGAAAAATTAATTTTGTTAATAAAAAAGCAAATTAAATAAATTAAAATAAAACAGAAAAGAAAATAAATTCAAGGGAAAAAGGAAATGGGCATGTTTTCATCAAAACGCAACTCCACATAATCTGAACCCTAGCCATGGAGGTTCACGTTTTGGCCACGAAAAATCCCAAGCGATAGCCCAGACCTGCTCTAAACACCCACTGGAACTCAAAGGTATGGTTAGTAGGGATTAAATCAAGCTATAATCAAAAATACGATCCATGGAAATTCTGCAAAATGGATGTTCATGTAGCTACAGTTTCAGCATGCATGGTTATATGAAAAGAGTGTGTTTATACCTTATTTTGCTTGTAGATCACGATAGGATGGGTGGGAGGTCTTGTGGATGGCTGAATCCTTGAGTTCGATCTTAGTGCAATTCTTTGGAATTTTTGAAAAGAAATTTCTCTTGGCTGCCTCTCTCTCACATTTTTTTCTTATCCCTTGTGATAGTTTTATCTAGGTTATGTAGGTGATTCTGATCAACATTAAGGCTCATCATACCATGCATTCAAGCTTGAGATTTTAACATAAACTCCCTTAACAAACTTTCCTTTTTGAACCAATTTTTGAAATATTGCTCCATTTGGCCTTGAAACGAAATTGGGAAGTTGCATAATGATGAGTCAAAGCTAGTTAAGACCAAATATTCCTTTTAATTAAACTTTTTGATTTTCCTTTGATTTTAAAAGATTTAAAGTTAATTAAATCCAATAAAATCAATTAAAAATGAAAAAATTAAATTAAAAATTTGAAATAAAAGGTGGGACACGTGGGAAGCATGGCCAAGTTAATTCAAGTGGAAAAAGTGGACCCCTTTTGTCAAAAAATGAAATTTCAAGGATAAATGATTTTGGCCATTTCACAAAAATTTCCCAACTTCTCCAATGCATATCTTGCTTAATTTTTAAGATTTGATCATGTTCTTGGACATTTTGGAAAGGTCTTGAAGTCCTCTAACCAATGTCTTTGGTCCCATGTTATTTTGATTTACCAATCTCAAGTTATGGTCTTTGACTTAAAGTCCCTTTTTGTTGACTTTTGAAAATGACCTATAATGTTGAAATTGATAACTTTTTGTGAGAGCATTTCTTGGACTTGGAGTGTGAAGATTAGTTGTAGGAAATGTCTTCCCCTTCAAGATGAGCATTGGATGGAATTTTTCTGATGAACCATGAAAAAGTTATGCCTTGGTCAAGTTACAATTGACTTTTCAGCTATCCAAAAATAGAAACTTTTGCATCTTGAGACTTTTTGAGCCAAACTTTGAGAATCAAGATCAAGCATTGATCAAATGATGTTTGTGGCTTCAAAATAAGATGTTGACCAAAAATTTTGACTTTTGACTGCCAAATGACCATTTTGCCCCTACAGTTGACTGTTGAGCAATTAGGGTTTTTGACTGTGCAACTTGACCTTGTGAGCCTTGAAACTTGACATGTAGGTACTTGACAATGTGTATGAGCGTGGGAGACTTGATTGAGCCCTTGAAAATTTCAGCTTCCTTGTGAGAACCAAAACCCTAGTTTGACTGTCTTAGGAGGATGGTTTGACTGTGTGGCCCTTGAGTAAACTTGAACCAATTGTGGATGATTCTAGTCAAAACTTTGAAGATTATGGGAGGGCAAATTTTGGGGTACAATACTATGCTTTTTTATTCTTCTTATGACAAGAACCTTTAGAGGGAGGATGACGAAAACAATGCCATAATCTCATACAGTATGCTTTTGGACAGACCTTGCTGACAATGTACAGGCATTTCTTTCAAAGCCTAAATACTGGAGTTATAAGGAAGATAATCCCTAGTCAACCCCTTCGAGCCAAAGAAGTAGAAGTTTTCTATTTTAACACAAATTGAAACCTTTAATCAAAACCTGGGGCAGGGTAGTCTCTCAGTTAATTCAAACACACGTTAAGGTTGCAAAATATCATCTTGTAATACAATGAATGACATCAAAAACATTCCTTTGGAATCAAAATACGGTGATGGTTCCCTATCACATAGGCAGTCATTATCTCTCAAAAAGAAAATCCCACTAAGTTGAAACCTACGAAGGAGGCTTAAGAAAACTGGGGCATCTCGCTGACTGTAATCTCAAAACAGGTACAGTCAGGCAAAAATTAGGGATAATAAATCAAAAGAAAGAGCTCACTACAAATCCTCAACAACATGAAAAAGGTTGCAAAGAATGACTGCCTTCCAATAAACTTAACTTGTTTGAACCATCACCAAAACATCGTCCTAGACTCAATCAGAGTTCAAACGTACAATTAACTGAGCTTAGGACTGAAGAACGTCACGAAGAATGGGTGGGTACAAATACACTTTGAGCCTTTATCCTTTGTTTCTTAAACCGTGAAACAAGCCACGTTACAACCCTTCAAAAGTCCTAATTGAAGCATGGGTTAGTTCGAAAGCATACTGTTACAAAAGGTATCCTGACTCCTGTAAGGCTTTACTCAAAATCCTAAGTTGAATTTTTCTTACAAAAATTTCTTGCTAAAAATGCATTTTTCAAAACTTCAAGACACGCATAAACTTTGCATTACTTGAATATCACTGTTTGCATTTGGCTATTTGTTTGACAGCGGGGAAATTCACACAACGAATATCCGATGAATGAAAGCTCTCTCAGTGAACAAAGTCATGTCAAGTGGGATGACACTTCCATTGCAAAAATCTCCTATCAACAAGGGGACAGGACATGTCATTGTCCAGCACACCTGGGGCAGTCCAGTCAAGATTTCAAGAAATCTCTCAAAGTGCAGAGTAACCAGGGGCAAGTCTCTGTCCCCGTCACTTGGGGCATTGAACGTCAATCCCAACAAAGGGTTGCATACGGTCAAACATTTCCTGGCAAAGCCATAAACACTCTCTACTAGAGGCAGTGACAAATCTCCCCAAAATCCTTCTCATAAGATGACTCCCAGCCAGAGTTTTCAACATTCCCCGACGGAGTTTCTCCTCAAACAACAAAATAGGAATCCCCGGTGGAAACATTCTAAGCAAAATTTGAAGACACACATACTTTTCAACATCAGTCCAAGATTTAACAAACTCCCCGACATTTGCCAAGGATTTATTTTCCCAAACAAATACATTCTTTAACATTTCACATTTCGTACCTCCTATTTACATACATGATAAAATACATATAACATAAATCTCATTTATTTTAAGAACATCGTTACGCAACGCATACATCATGACATTACATACAACTAACATTTTACCTTTTCAAGAAAGATCGATCGACAGATAAAAGTTATCATCTTTTGGAGTAGTAATCGTCAAAGGTTTCTTCATTGCCTGCTGAGGTGGTAATCGTCCAAGATTCCTTCATCGTCTTGCTGAGACCTTCTCTGGTTC
This sequence comes from Vicia faba, assembly GCA_948472305.1. Taxonomy (NCBI): domain Eukaryota; kingdom Viridiplantae; phylum Streptophyta; class Magnoliopsida; order Fabales; family Fabaceae; genus Vicia; species Vicia faba. Next base: position 736,908,313 of record OX451740.1, on the reverse strand, counting down.
ACTCAGATTGACACTAAGATCTCTCTGATTCTTATTCCAGTTAAAGATATTCCAAGACTTTTTTACTGGTTCGGATAAATCTCTCAACGGTTTATTCTGATTCATTTCCAGATTTTTACTGCTTCAGATAAATCTCTCAATGGTTTCTTCTGATTCATCTCAAGATTTTTGTTGTTTCAGATAAATCTCTCAATGATTTATTTTGATTCATTTCCAGATTTTTACTGGTTCAGATAAATCTCCCAACGATTTATTCTGATTCATTTCCAGATTTTTATTGTTTCAGATAAATCTCTCAACGGTTTATCTCAAGATTTTTACTGTTTCAGATAAATCTCTCAACGATTTATTCTTATTCATTTCCAGATTTTTACTGGTTCAGATAAATCCCTCAACGGTTTATTCTGATTCACTTCTAGATTTTACTGTTTCAGATAAATCTCTCAACGGTTTATCTCAAGATTTTTACTGTTTCAGATAAATCTCTCAACGGCTTATTCTGATTCATTTCCAGAACTTTCTTACTGGTTCAGATAAAATCTCCCAATGATTTATTCTGATGCATTTCCAGATTTTTATTGTTTCAGATAAATCTCTCAACGATTTATTCTGATTCATTTCCAGATTTTTACTGGTTCAGATAAATCTCTCAACGGTTTATTCTGATTCATCTCAAGATTTTTGATGTCTCAGATAAATATCTCAATGATTTATTCTGATTCATTTCCAGATTTTTTTGTTTCAGATAAATCTCTCAATGATTTATTTCGAATCATTTCTAGATTTTTACTGGTTCAGATAAATCTCTCAACGGTTTATTCTGATTCACTTCCAGATTTTGTTGTTTCAGATAAATCTCTCAACGGTTTATCTCAAGATTTTTACTGTTTCAGATAAATCTATCAACAGTTTATTCTGATTCATTTCTAGATTTTTACTGGTTCAGATAAATCTCTCAATGGTTTATTCTGATTCATCTCAAGATTTTTGTTGTTTCAGATAAATCTCTCAACGATTTATTCTGATTCATTTCCAGATTTTTACTGGTTCAGATAAATCTCTCAACGGTTTATTCTGATTCACTTCCAAATTTTGTTGTTTCAGATAAATCTCTCAACGGTTTATCTCAAGATTTTTACTGTTTCATATAAATCTCTCAACGCTTTATTCTGATTCATTTCCAGGACTTTTTTACTGGTTCAGATAAAATCTCCCAATGATTTATTCTGATTCATTTCCAGATTTTTACTGTTTCAGATAAATCTCTCAATGATTTATTCTGATTCATTTCCAGATTTTTACTGGTTCAGATAAATCTCTCAACGGTTTATTTTGATTCATCTCAAGATTTTTGTTGTTTCAGATAAATCTCTCAATGATTAATTCTTATTCATTTCCAGATTTTGTTGTTTCAGATAAATCTCTCAACGATTTATTCTGATTCATTTCCAGATTTTGTTGTTTCAGATAAATCTCTCAACGATTTATTCCGATTCATTTCCATATTTTTACTGGTTCAGATAAATCTCTCAATGGTTTATTCTGATTCACTTCTAGATTTTGCTATTTCAGATAAATCTCTCAACGGTTTATTCTGATTCGTCTCCAGATTTTTACTGATTCAGATAAAATCTCTCAACAGATAAATCTCTCAACGGTTTATTCTGATTCATTCTCTGTTCAGATCCAGTTCAAACTTTCCGTCAACAATCACCTTTGGATGGCATCCATAAGCCAATCTCCGACGATTCTCCTATGTTTCTCCAAATGGCATCTTTAAGCTCATTTCCATACACAATCAAATCAGCATGTCATTAAGATCCTCAGTGGAGCCAAAACTTTGAACTACAGATCCCCAACGGAGATGAGACTACCAACTACCAATCCCCGGTGGAGCCGAAACTACAAACTTTCAACCCACAGCGGAAACCAGCCAATTTCTCCAAATTTCCCAGCAAGTTGTCTTGAAGCCTGAAAATCAACCAGATAACGGTTAACTTTTGTTTCTCCCCAACTTAGGGTAACTCCCCAGTAGAGTGGCAGACGACCGAAGCTCATAAACTTTTTCCAAACAGGAATAATATTTTCCTCACAGAGTTTTTATTGCTTCTCGACCAAACAAAGACTCCCGTCAGTAATCCCCAGTAGAAGTCATTAAAATTCTCTGGATTCCCCAAGCAGATTCCTCAAGAAGTATATGGCATTACCCTCACAACGGAATCCCCAACAACAGTCAAGGATTTATTTTCCCCGATAGTAGTCAAGGATTTATTTTCCTCAGCAATACAGCAAATCAGCTTACATGCTGTTGGCTCCTAAATTCGACACCTTTGTTTTGATTGATGTCAGCCATTAAAAGCTGAAAGATGCTTTCGACTGGCTAAGCCTGTCGAAGTGCCCGTCGAAAGATGGCAAAATACTTAGAAGATTTCTTCCAAGGAAGAAGGCTGAGTGCCTTCGACGTCGAAGGAGTTTTCGTCGAAGACGTTCCTTGATGAAAGTGTTCGATGGTCCAGAGTGGAGCAGTTTGAAATTCAAAGCTTTGGAGGGGAAACGGTTTCCAGCAGTTATTACGTGCAAACGTGCAAAGATCTGGAGCGTCAAGCATGGAGAACGTGCCAAGTGGCTTGATCTCGAAGCAGTGTAACTGCCCGACGGTTACTTGGAATGTTTTAGTATAAATAGGAGTAGACATGTAGTTTCTCGCGTGTGTTCACAAATATATACATAGTCACTCATTTAGATTCAAGTACCCAGTGTGAGCGAAAGAATTGTTGAGAAATGTATGTGTGAAACACCAATTTTATCAATTAAAGTCATTTACTTTTCCAGCATTTTACTTGCTTTTCTCCTTTAAATTCCTGTCGAACCTTTACTTTAAAGCCTTGTTTATTTTGCCAAGCCTTTCCTTTATGCAATTTACTTGAAACTTTTAATTTAAAGCCTTATCCACCTTAATCAAACTTCAAAATCAACCTATGTCCATAGGATCAATCTGATCGATCCTGCGAGTAACCAAATAAGTAACCATTTGGAGGATCAGCGGTTGTTTACCAAAACCCAAGGTAAACAAATTGGCACACCTAGTGGGACTGTGTGTTGATTGTTGAAAATAATCTCATCTTTTCGAGTTGTATGTTATTGAGGAGTGGTAGAATATACACTAACGATAACAATACTGCCAGAAGAAGGGAAGAGATGGCGAATCCGCCAAACAATAATGAAATCCCACAAACGAGTATGGGAGCAACGGTTAATATGACCGTAAGTGAAGCGACGAATGTTGGTTCGACACCAGCAGTGTCAGTCACAACCACGGGGCCAATAACTTCGTTAACAGGCCCCAGAATACCTTTGGGAACTCCCCCACCAAGGGGAAATATAGGCACAAGGCCTGTGGTTCCCCCAGGATTTATTCCATTCTATGGTATGCCAACTTCTGAAGTGGCAAGCCTAACGAATGCTGCGTCCACCTATTCAGACCCTTTCGTGAGTGCTTCTTCGCCACTCCAAGGCTCTGGAGTAGGCATGGCGAATAGAAATAGGACCCAACTCTTAGGAGGAACGTCCCAAGTAGCCCATGGCCTTACAAATGCCTCGACAGCAGTCTTGAGGCAACAGATGGACGAAAGCAACCATGATATGGTGCAAATGTTGGCACAAACTTTGAGTACAGTGCTAAATCCTCTAATACAAAATACTACTCAATCGAATCAGCAAGTTACAGCGCAAATGATGCGTTTGGCTGACTTCTTTGGAGTACCCCCACCTATTCGACAGCCCCAAAGGGCGCAAATAAGAGGAAATCAGGGGATATTTGTAGAGGAAGAAACCACCATTAACCAGGCTCAACAGCCTGTAGAACAACCTGTCGAAGAACCTAGGGTAATAGCCCCAGAGGTAAGGTTAGTTAACAGAAACCAAAATGCTGACGAAGTGGTTCAGCATATCCAACACCAAAACATGGGTTTGGAAAATAATCTGGCAACCATGATCGAAAGGATCATGAATCAGAATGGGATGAACATGGGCTTTCGAAGGCCCAACTTTACATCTCCATTGTCAGAGTATGTGTTACAAACGGATTTACCTCCTAGGAGCAAAGTCCCCAAATTTACTAAGTTCTCTGGGGACACGACAGAATCTACTGTCGAACATGTGGCGAGGTATTTGATCGAAGCAGGAGACATTTCGAATAACGAAAACCTAAGGATCAAGTACTTCCCAAGTTCTTTAACCAAGAACGCTTTCACTTGGTTCACAACTCTCCCCCCCAATTCGATCCATCATTGGACCCAGTTGGAAAGATTGTTCCATGAACAATTCTACATGGGGCAAACCAAGATAAGCCTGAAAGAACTGGCCAGTGTGAAGAGACGTTTCACTGAACCTATAGACGAATATCTGAATAGGTTTAGGTTGCTTAAGGCGAGATGTTTTACACAAGTGCCAGAACATGAGTTGGTCGAAATAGCCGCAGGCGGTTTAGATTATTCCATTAGGAAGAAGCTAGATACCCAGTACCTAAGAGACATGGCCCAACTGGCCGACAGAGTTCGACAGGTCGAACGCCTTAAAGCTGAAAAAGCTAAGGCAACCAAAACTCACAAGAGAGAAAGAATAGCGTACGTTGAGATGGATGACGAAGATCTAGAATCCCTCGACGATACTTTAACTGTCAAAGAAGGAGAAGTCGATTTAGCAGAACTAAAGCAAGGGCCACCATACTCTTGTAAACAGTTAGTCCCCTCAAATGGGAAAAATCCCATTGGTCCAGACAGGACCAACGATAGGTTCCCAAAAAAGACTTATAGTTTTGACATCACAAAATGTGATGAAATATTCGACTTGCTAGTTAAAGATGGCCAAATGATAGTACCCCCTGGGGTAAAAGTGCCTCCTCTTGATCAAAGAAAGAAGAGAGGTTTTTGCAAATATCATAATTTTCTGGGCCATAAAACTTCTCAATGTTTTCTTTTCAGGAATCTTGTGCAAGACGCTATTGAGGAAGGGAGATTAAAGTTTGCTGACAAATCCCCCATGGCTGTCGACTCCAATCCACTGAAGTCTGAAGCCCACTATGCAGAACCCTCTGAGGTGAACATGATAGAGGCAACCAGGATCCAGTCGAAGAAGCCAGGCATTACCATGGTCGAAGTCTCAAAGGACCACATCAACATGCCAATCTTTGGCAGTTTTTCTGGAAATTTATCCAGGAAGACAATTGAGGCTGTCCAGAAAGCGGTCGAGGACCCGAAGTCGAAGACTGCTGAAACACAAAAAACTGGACCAAAGCCCAGTTCCCACTTGGCCACTGTTCAAGGCCAGACGGAGAATCTGGAAATACAAATGAAGCAACTAACTCTTGCTACTAAAGATACAATGAATATCAATATGGTTGAACTTTCTGATCCAAAAGCATCAGAAGAGGCCATAAGGCAAGAGCAGGCTAATAAAACGGCTTTCCCTAGGGAAAACGAAAACTTGGCAGATTTTGTACAAAGATGCCAGAAGAAGAAATCAAAGGTGATGCTGTGTCCAAGATGCAGTTCGATCTTTGATAAAAAAGCTGCTGAGCACATTCAAGGCGTGAGAGCAGCGAACAAGAGAAGGGAGAATGCTGACCTTCGACATGATCCCAAAAGGGGTTCTAATCAAGACAAGAGGCCATTGACTTTTAGGCCTCCAACAAATGTACCAGTAGACACTTGGTACAAAACATCTGGCCGAAAAAGGCCAAATGAAGAGAAATGGCATTCCTTCGATGTGCCAAGAGGTTCCTCTCTGACTCAAAAGAAAGAGCCTCAAGTTGCTGCACCTAAGGTTGCACAAGTGTCCAGCAACTACAAGGGCAAAAATCCTATGTCTCGATCCCAATGGAGGAGATATCAAAGGAGGCGAAAAGCAGAAAGGGAGGCTGCCAACGAACCTAAGGCAGAAACTAGTTCGAATGTGCCTCAAAGGAAACAAAGAAAGCCTCTTGAGAGAGGACCAGTTACCAACAGGCTAGTTTGGCCTAACCAAAGTGAAGTCGAAGACGAAGATGATGCTGAGTCCGACGATACTCTGGATATAATGGTGAATATTGTTTCAGTACTGCCTAGGGAATTCAATCGACAAGTAGAAGTCGAAGCCAGTGACTGGGAGGTGGAACAAGAAATGGCCAAACATAGGCCAGTGTGCTATTTTGTCATGGACAATGGCACTACAGAGGAACAAAATGGCTTCTTCGAGCCACCTACAGAGGCGATGAAGAATCACCTCAAACCTTTGTTCATAAGGGCTAAGCTCGAAGAGACCACTGTGAACAAAATATTGGTCGACTGTGGGGCCACTATCAATATTATCCCTCATTCTATGCTAAGGAAGATTGGCAAAAGGGATGAAGAAATCAAACCTCACAATATGGTCCTGTCCAACTATGAGGGAGGCATTGGGACCACCATGGGAGTGATCCAGTTAGATATCAAAGTTGGGTCGATCCTTCGACCAACAATGTTCATGGTCATATCGGCCAAACCTAACTACAACCTTTTGTTAGGCCGTGAGTGGATTCATGGTGTTGGCGCTGTGCCTTCATCGATGCATCAAAGACTGCTGCTATGGCGTCCAGATGGGATGGTCGAAAACATAGAGGCGGATCAAAGTTACTACCTTGGCGAAGTGAATCACTTGGGTGTAACAGATTTCGACAAAAACTTGGCTCACATAGGGCCATGTCCAACTCCTGACTTCGACATGGCGCCAGCGCCAAACACCTTTTGTTCCTTGTACCTGCATCCTGAGCATGGTTTCCAATGGGACAGAGAAGACTTGTCCCACATAGACTTCAGTGGGCTAACTGATATCCAACCAACTGGTTGGGGAAGTGAATTCAGTGATAATGACTGAGTCACAATCTCTGAAGCGAATTTCGGCTTATGTGGCCGAAACCAAGATGATAACGGCTCTCGAAGCCGAAGTAAAGTATATGGCCACACAGGCCAATGATCAACAAATATCTGCTGTTGGCCCAGGAAAGGATTTCGATCCAAAACCTCCTGATATCATGCCAGAAGGAATACAGGAACAGAGGCTCGACGCCATCTATGACGATGAGCCTTTGGGCTTCGAAAAGGATCCCTTGGCGAATAACATTAAGATGTTAGCGCAAGACCCTTTAGAAGAAATCAACTTAGGCGAAGGATCAGAGAAGAGGCCAACTTACATCAGTGCCAAAATTGATCCAGAACTTAGGTTGGAAGTAATCCAATTGCTGAAAGAGTTTAAAGACTGTTTTGCATGGGATTATGACGAAATGCCTGGTCTCGACAGAGGATTGGTAGAACTTCAGTTGCCAATCAAACCTGGAAAGAAGCCAATCAAGCAAAATCCAAGACGCTTCGCTCCAGAAATATTGTCGAAGATCAAAACGGAGGTCGAAAGACTTCTGAAATGCAAATTCATCCGTGTTACAAGGTATGTCGAATGGATTGCAAATATTGTGCCAGTAATTAAGAAAAATGGCACATTAAGGGTGTGCATAGATTTCAGAGATTTGAATGCTGCCACCCCCAAAGATGAATATCCTATGCCTGTGGCGGAAATGCTAGTCGATTCTGCCGCTGGCTACGAATACCTGAGTATGCTCGATGGTTATTCAGGATATAATCAAATATTCATTGCTGAAGAGGATGTGTCGAAAACAGCTTTTCGATGCCCTGGGGCCTTAGGCACTTACGAATGGGTAGTGATGCCTTTTGGCCTGAAGAACGCTGGGGCAACGTACCAGCGAGCAATGAATACTATCTTCCATGATTTTATTAACACTTTTATGCAAGTTTATATTGATGATATTGTTATAAAATCTGTTTCCAGGAAGAGTCACATTGACCACCTTCGACAATCATTCGAAAGAATGAGAGAACATGGTCTGAAGATGAACCCTTTGAAGTGTGCGTTCTGTGTGAAAGCTGGAGATTTCTTGGGCTTCGTTGTCCACAAGAAAGGAATCGAAATCAATCAGAACAAGACGAAGGCAATTTTGGAAGCGAAAGCGCCATCGAATAAGAAGGAATTGCAATCTCTCTTAGGCAAGATAAATTTCTTGAGGAGGTTTATATCTAACCTAAGTGGGAAAGCTCAGGCCTTTTCACCCTTACTTCGACTGAATAAAGAGGGGTTCGAATGGGGGCAAGAGCAGCAAGAAGCCTTCGACAAAATCAAAGGGTACCTCACTAAGCCACCTATTTTGGTGCCTCCTTGTAGCAATAGGAGTATGAGATTGTACATAGCTGCATCTGACAAAACTCTGGGAAGTATGTTAGCCCAAGAGGATGAGAATGGAGTCGAAAGGCCCATTTATTATCTCAGTCGAGTTTTAAATGATGCAGAAACTAGATATAGCGAAGTTGAAAAATTGTGTCTATGTCTGTATTTCTCTTGTACAAAACTCAAGCAATATATAAAACCAGTTGATGTTTATGTTTCGTCTCATTTTGATGTTTTCAAATATATGTTGTCGAAACCTATCTTGCATAGTCGAATTGGCAAGTGGGCATTAGCATTAACTGAATACTCCTTGACCTTTATGCCTCTTAAGGCAGTAAAAGGACAGGTGGTTGCAGACTTCATAGTCGACCACTCAATTCAGGTCGAGGATATTAATTATGTGGAGATAGAACCTTGGAAATTCTACTTCGATGGTTCCAGCCATAAAAATGGAACAGGAGTAGGAGTCTTGATTATTTCTCCAGATAAAATTCCAACAACATTCAAGTACCAAATAGAAGGTTCTTGTTCGAACAATGAGGCTGAGTATGAAGCTCTAATTACTGGCCTTGAGATATTGTTGGAATTGGGGGCAACTCGAGTCGAAATAATGGGAGACTCAGAGTTAGTCATCAAGCAAGTCACAAAGGAATATAAATGCATAAGAGAGAATCTCATTATGTACTTTGTGATAGCAAATCGTTTATTGAAACAATTTGAAAGTGTCAATATTCGACACATACCCAGAGTCGAAAATCAAATAGCCAATGACTTGGCACAAATTGCATCTGGGTATAAGATTTCAAAAACGAAACTACAAAGAGCAATCGAAGTTCGAGAGAAGATAAAAGCAACTTGTCTATCACCATCAGACTTGGAATCGACGAGGCTAGGATATGCTGATCACTCAAACTTCGAGATTTCGTTCATCGATAATTTGTCAGAGAAAGATTGGAGGAAACCCATTGTGGACTATCTCCAAAATCCAGGAGCTTCGACAGAACGAAAAACAAAATACAGGGCGTTGAGTTTTGTGCTCATGGGTAATGAATTATTCAAGAAGACGCCTGAAGGGGTGTTGCTGAAATGTTTAAGTGAAACTGAAGCATACATAGCCCTTTCGACTATGCATGCTGGGGCATGTGGGGCTCACCAAGCAGGCCATAAGATGAAATGGTTGTTGTTTCGACAAGGACTATATTGGCCCACTATGCTGAAAGATTGTGTTGAGTTCGCCAAAGGTTGCCAAGAGTGTCAAGTTCATACAGGCATCCAACATGTGCCAGCAAGCGAACTTCACTCGATAGTGAAGCCTTGGCCCTTTAGAGGATGGGCGTTGGATCTCATTGGAGAGATTCGACCAGCATCATCAAAGAGTCAGAAATACATATTGGTAGGCATTGATTATTTTACTAAATGGATCGAAGCTGTCCCTTTAGTCAATGTAGACCAAGAAAATGTCATTGAATTCATTCAAAAGAACATTATATTTAGGTATGGAATCCCTGAGACAATAACAACTGATCAAGGGTCAGTTTTCACTGGTCGAAAGATGCAGGAATTTGCTCAGGAAACGGGTTTCAAACTCCTAACATCCACGCCTTATTATGCGCAGGCGAATGGTCAAGTCGAAGCAGCTAACAAAGTGGTGATTGGCTTGATAAAGAAACATGTTGGGAAGAAACCAAAGAATTGGCATAAGACGTTAGACCAGATTTTATGGGCTTGTCGAACGTCCCCAAAAGAAGCCACTGGTACAACACCATATAGGCTAACTTTTGGCCATGATGCAGTATTGCCAGCAGAAATTTGTCTTCAATCTGCAAGAGTTCAGAGGCATTATGATATTCCTTCTGAGGTTTATTGGAATATGATATTAGATGAACTGGTGGATTTAGACGAAGAGAGATTACACGCTCTCGACTTACTCAGGCTTCAGAAGAAAAGAGTAGAAGACTCTTATAATAGAAAGGTAAAACCTAAGGTATTTTTGCCTGAAGATTTAGTTTGGAAGGTAATTCTTCCCATGGATCGACGGGATCGAAGCATGGGGAAATGGTCACCCAAATGGGAAGGACCCTTCAGAGTTATCCAAACTTTTTCTGGCGGAGCCTATGAAGTCGAAGAGATAAGTGGTGATAAAAGGCTCTTGAGAGTAAATGGTAAATATTTGAAAAAATATAAGCCTATACTTCAAGAGATAAAAATAAAATAATAAAAGAACAAACTAAATTAACCATAAAAAATGCCAAAATGGAAATTTTTATTAATTTAAGCCAAGATGGCAATTGTTGTCGAAAACGATTACAGAAGATGGTTACAAAAGAGAATCAATCAAAAGGTAAGAGAATTCTTGAGTCGAAGATACTTGGCATACTGCAGCTCCAACCTCTTTTTGCACCAAGAGTTTTCCTGCACTAGCTTGGCAATTTGAGCGTCGAGGCTTTGGGCCCTCTCAGCGAATTCCAGGCCTTGCTTGATCTCAGTCTGGCTCTCAGTGTCTGGGATGGTCGAAAGAATTTCCTCCTGGAGTACAGTGTTGGCGTTTATCTTCGCCTCTATCTCTGCAATTTGTGCTCAGAAGGAGACATTCTCTCGCTCAATGGCATCGACTCTTTCCTGTGCAGACGCTTTTTGTTTCGACAACTCGGCAATTCGAGAAGTCGAATCTGAGACAGCAGTCCACGCAGATGAGCTTTTGCCATGCAGCACTTCGAGCTGACTGTTAAAACCTCGTTGGCGCCTGTAATCCGCTGAAACTTGATCAATCATAGAATGTAATTCCATGATCAAGTCTGAGATTTCTGGGGCTACAGCTTCGAAGTCAACAGCATTCAAGACCTCTTTTAAGCATGATGGAGCAGTGGGGTCCCCCTCTAAAGTCTTCATCAAATCTCTCTTGAAGAACTGGGCCTTAACCTTCGCCAACGCATCATCAAGAGGAGAAGTTTCAGTAGATTTCCCCGACAGGGTAGGAATTTCCTGACTAGTGTCAGAAGAACTCTTACTCTCGATGATTGCATTGAGGTAGCTGACAGGGTCAGTTTGTTTCAAGATTTCCAAGTCCTCTTTTGACCTGTGCTTTGAGGAGGTAACCCTTGCCACAGTATTATCTTGGGCTTGAGGCTGTTGAATGCTGAGTGCCTCGTTTGGTTGCTCTTCGACTTGGACTGAGGCGGTACCAGCGTCGACTTGTGGTTCTTCGTTAACATCACCTTGGGGTCCTTCGCCAGCGTCATTTTGTGGCTCTTCGCTAGCGTCACCCTGGTGTTCTTCGCCAGTACCACCTTGGTGCTCTTCGTCAACAGCATCTTGATTCTCTTCGCCATTGCCTTGGTCTCTTCCTTCAGGATTCTCTTCTGACGACAAGTCCACCACATGAACCGTTTCTGGCTGTGTTTCCTCCACCATAGGTTCTTCTGTTGTCTTCTCCACTGTTTCAGCATTGGCCTCATTCTCAGTGTGGGCTTCGTCATTGCCCAAATCTTTTTCCTGAGGCCTGCTAAGGTCAGCAGATTCTAGAGTTTCTGAAGTCCTTGGTGGAGAACTTTCAGTAGTGTCCTGAAAAAGAGAAAGAAGACAAATCTTCAGATGTCGAAAGAGACATAATCGAATACTGGTATCTATGCCTAAGTTGTAAAAAGGGTCCAATAGATTACGTGTGGATTAACTTCAGCCCCAGGGCTGGAATTGTCACTTTCGACGGGCTTGGTAAGAAGAGCGTTCAGTTCCTCCTCAGTTGGCTCCTCGATGATCACTGCAGGTGGCCTAGGCTTTCTCACAGCGACCTTTATTCTGACGGTTCGACCTTCAGGAGCAGGAGCAGAAACAGAAGCGTCCTTCATTAACTTTTGCCTCTTTAAGGGAGCAGGAGGGGAATCACTTTCGTCATCACTCCCAGATTCGACCACCAATGCTGCCCGTTTCTTGGGCGAAGGGGCCTAGAGAACCAATAGGAATTCGATTGAATAATTACATCGAAAATAAAAAATCGAAAGCCAGAAGAAAAATGAAGAAAATCTGGTTACCGATGCAGGAGGCCTCCTCGAAGAGCCTTCCCCCTGTTGGTTGCCTGTTGTCTTCGCCGGCGCTATAGTCTTCGCCGGCGGTGGAAGTTTTGTTGAAGGGACTCCTCCTTGTGGGCCTTCTGTAGCCTTCTTGGCTAGGGGCTTTCGAACAACTGAAAGCAAAAGAAAAGGTTAACAGGCTAGCAGTCGAAGGGAAAGACAAAGACAAAAAGTAATGTGAGAACATGAACTTACATTTCTTTACTTTGTCCAACACAAGGACAAAAGACTTCTGCAACTCTGCCATGAAGTCCTTCTCGTCGAAGAAGTACTCAGCATAATAGTTTCTCCACCATTCCTCGAAGGATGGTGAGCAAAGGAAATTAAGCTGGTAGTCAAACAACGAGAGGATTGTTCGACCAGCATATCTTCCGATATGCTTGATGGCAGCTTCTTCTGTATAATCGTTGCAGAAGTACAACATTGACTTCTCTCTTTGAAAAATCGGAGAAGGCAGGGTTTGGATGATACCAAACTGGCGAGATACCAGATTTGGTTGATAGGCAAGCAGACTCAAGTGAGTCTTAGAACTCTTAAATCGAAGAGGCATGATCCTGGGTGTCAGGAACGCCTCCCAAAGTACGGTGTGCTCATCGACATTGGGACCACTCGATTCCTTTGGATGTGGCCTTGTGAACCATGCTGGCCCCACCCTCCGTTGAGCAAATGGAGCCATAGTTGAAACAAATTCCTTCCTTCGAGAGAACATCAGAACGAAGTTAGTGAAGGTTTGTTGAAACTCCAGCCCATCTTCCACAGGTGTCAGCAGAGCCAGCCTAATTCCTTCGATACGTCTATTAGCTATCGCTGGGGCTTGTTCATTTATCTGAATCTTCTTGGGTAAGAAAGATTCGAAAGTGGCGTTGAGCCACAGTTGAAGTAGCCAGAAAGGCCCAGCGAGTAGCAAACTGGCCCTATCTTCGATATGTTTCAAAAGAGTGACCCCATTGCTGATCGAGTCATAAAGACTGGCCAGAATTAGTTCTGCCAAACAGATGTTTTGGCGGTGATGCAGTTGGGTGGCAAGAGTGACCATCTTTTTGGTCACTTGTAGAGACTTCGAGCAAAACACAAAGCGAGTTAGCCATAAGGCTAGAAACGCTATGTGTTCGACATCCGACACCGCGTCTGTCGACCTGTCGTGATAATGGTTGATAAAGGTGGTGTATGTTGGCTTGGTCTCAGAGAAGCCAATTTGGTCCTCCGACATCTCCTCCGGGTCGAAGTAATCTCCGGTTGGTCGAAGGCCAGTAATAGCTGCTACGTCGAAGAGTGTGGGGGTTAACATCCCACATGGAAGGTGAAAAGTGAAGTGAGAGTAATCCCAGAACAACAGCGAAGCTATAAGCATCTCTGGGGAGTAGTTTAAGCCTGTCTTCGACAGCATCACTAGGTCGAAGATTCCCATTTCCTTCCAGACTGGAGTTTGATGTTTCTCCAACTTTGTTAGCCAAGCAACATAATCGGAGGTCAGATTAGGGCAAGACCTGAAGACCCTAACACTTCTGTTGAAGAAGCGGAGGTCGATTTTCTCGCGTGTAGGGTCTTCGTTGTCTTCTGCGTCCTTCTTGGCGCATGCTACTGGCTTGAGTTTCTCGACGATGGGGAAGTAGCTCTTGATCTTCAGAGCTTCAGAGATGCTTGGATTCATGGGGCCAGACATGGCGAAGATCTGGTTGGAGTATCCAACCGGGATCATCAAGTGGCGCGAGTAAGCATCGCGAACGGAGATGTCAGAAGGTTCAGGAACCCTTCGTTTCCCTGTAGAGTTCACTACCAGAGCAGTAACGAAGACCTTGGGTTTAACATGTTGTTCAGTTGGTGCGTTAGTCTTGGGGGCAGTAGAAGCAGAGGCCATTGTTGAGGATGAAGATGAAGTGAAAGAGGAAGAGTTTTCTGCAAAGAGAGCAAGCTTGTACGAAAGCAAGGAAGTTTGAAGGCTAGTTTGTGTAAAGAGTCCCACGATGGGATATCCACTACTATTTATAGTAGTGGGAAAAATCTCCAATAACGAGGACATTAAATGTCATTTAATGCTGCAGGAATTAGTGGGACGCGTGGCAGCATCCTGTTGTTTCGGCCGTTTCTGCAGAAACAGAGAGACGCAGCGTGCGTCCTCGTTTTTGGGATTTGTCATAATGACAAATTCTGAAGTGACGTTTGGTACTGCACGCCGTACTGAAAGTGACGTCCTAGGATCAAATCAATGATGGTTTCTTGGGATTGCCAATAGTTGGTAAAAAGCAACAAAAAGTGCACAAGTTAACTTGTGACTAAGCGTGGAAAGACAGGTGTCGAATGGCGTTTTCAAAGAATGCCTTTTTCTTTCAGAGTCGAAATAAGGCATTCTTGGGGGGCAATTTGTTGGCTCCTAAATTCGACACCTTTGTTTTGATTGATGTCAGCCATTAAAAGCTGAAAGATGCTTTCTACTGGCTAAGCCTGTCGAAGTGCCCGTCGAAAGATGGCAAAATACTTAGAAGATTTCTTCCAAGGAAGAAGGCTGAGTGCCTTCGACGTCGAAGGAGTTTTCGTCGAAGACGTTCCTTGATGAAAGTGTTCGATGGTCCAGAGTGGAGCAGTTTGAAATTCAAAGCTTTGGAGGGGAAACGGTTTCCAGCAGTTATTACGTGCAAACGTGCAAAGATCTGGAGCGTCAAGCATGGAGAACGTGCCAAGTGGCTTGATCTCGAAGCAGTGTAACTGCCTGACGGTTACTTGGAATGTTTTAGTATAAATAGGAGTAGACATGTAGTTTCTCGCGTGTGTTCACAAATATATACATAGTCACTCATTTAGATTCAAGTACCCAGTGTGAGCGAAAGAATTGTTGAGAAATGTATGTGTGAAACACCAATTTTATCAATTAAAGTCATTTACTTTTCCAGCATTTTACTTGCTTTTCTCCTTTAAATTCCTGTCGAACCTTTACTTTAAAGCCTTGTTTATTTTGCCAAGCCTTTCCTTTATGCAATTTACTTGAAACTTTTAATTTAAAGCCTTATCCACCTTAATCAAACTTCAAAATCAACCTATGCCCATAGGATCAATCTGATCGATCCTGCGAGTAACCAAATAAGTAACCATTTGGAGGATCAGCGGTTGTTTACCATTCTTGGATGGCATCTGCAAGCCCATCTCCAACAAGATTTAACATCTCTCCAAATGGAATCTTTAAGCCCATTCCCTCAATTACACTTTTGTCGGGCGCAAATTTATGGGCACTCTAGTGTCCAATCATCTTTTACCTTCGAGTCACGAACGGCAAAACTCGTTGATCTAACTCTTCAGGTTCAAGAAGATTGAACAGGGGCAGCTGTTGTACCCCAAAATTTGCCCTCCCATTTCTCATAGAAGACATAACCCTAGGGTTTCTCAGATATTCAACTGGGATCAGGAATCGATCAGACAGATTTTCTCCTTTGGCAGTAAACTAGCAATTAGGATTTTTCTTGCAATTCTCAAAAGAAATGAATTCTCAAAGATCCAATTGGCTTTCACAGGTTTTCATGCTTTCTCAGGTTTACTGAAAAGACAGTGTTTGTTCTCAAGGCATGATTGTTTGGGACAAAAGACTAAGACTGTCATTTGGGACACTCATGATTGTTTAATCCAGGTTAACCAGATGATTTGCGTTTTTTAAAATATTTGCTCGGTCAGGAAATGGAATATACAATGTGTATTTGTTTGGAATATAGTTGCAAGATTACTGGATTATTGGAATTTAAGTTATCAGATTGGAGCGTTTTGTTTCAATTGTTTTGATTGGGCATTCAAAAAATCAAATAGGATGCAAAGAGAAAATTACAAGTTATTGACAGTAAAAGATTTCAAGTAACACCAGGATACAGGATATCTCATAAGAATTTCTCCATTTATTTAAAAATTATTTACAAAACAATTTATTATTTAAATACTTTAGGTTTTACAACTTATTGTATTTAAAAGGTAAATTAGTACAATTGTTGGATACAATACAAGAATGTTTCTCTCTAAATTACAAAGAAAATGAATCCATGCCTAAGGTTGACTGAGGTTCCTTTGCTTCCATGCTTGCCACGGAGTTTCTTGCTTTCTCTGCTTTGTCACACCCAATTATGCTCACATGAGAACAAAAGACAGAAAAATAGTTAGTACAATTTATTTGGGCATAAGCAAGAATTTTCAAAAGAAAAAGTGTTCATCATTAAAGTTTGCAAAGTGGAATTAGAATGCCGTTATTCATCATATTTTATTTCCCCTATTTTCAAATCACAAGAAGATTTTTCTTCTTGGTTCACAAAAAGAAAGAAAGAAAGAAATGCTACAAAACGGTCAAAAATGCAAGCAAGCTGTCCAAACAAAACAAATGCAGCAAACTTGTCCAAACAAACAGAATACTACAAACTGAATGCAAGCAAGCTGCGCAAGCTAGGCAACAAACAGCAGCATTAGCAAAGTTGTCCAAACAATTAAAATGTGAAAACAGAATGCCTAAACAGCGGCACAAAATTGGACAAAATACAAACAACATCAATGCAAACTAGGCAGCAGCATAGCAGTGGAAAGCAGGCAGCAAAAAATAGAAGTATAACATATAATATAATAAGTCAAACAAGCAAAGCCTTGTTCAATAGGCTAAGTCATCATTTTCCATTTTATTGCAAACTTTTCAGAAAAAGGCAAAAGGGAAATTGACTCTTAGGGTCATTGAGAGAGAAGAGAGGAAAGAAGTCACCTAGGGATGCACAGCGCTGCTACCTTGACTGTCACAATTGCATAGAAGCTGCTAGAAAACAAAACATCCATCAAAAAGCCAAAGGAGCAACATAGCAAAATATTCAATTTCTTTGTTTCCCCCCTTTTTGAATAAGAATTCAACCAAAGCAACATCAATATAACAGTAAGACTCTCAAGCAGATGAGGATGGAGAAGAGAGATCAAACTTCAAAACAAGTCTCCAACTGTCAAACTCCAAAAATCTCAAACTATTTTCAAACTCATAAACAAACCTTCAAACTGTCAACAAAATCAAAACCCCTCAAACCTGTCAAACAAAACAAAAAGCCAAATATCCCAAGCATACCACTATCAATCAAACTCATCAAACCTGTAACAGAAATAATATCAAAAACATAACCAAAAGCCAAATATCCCAAGCATCCCACAAATACCAAACCAACAACCTGTTACTGCAGCATATCCATAACCAAAACATATCCAAAATCAAAACAAAAAACCTGTAAAAACTCTCAAGCCAAACCATAGAAACATTATTAATCTCAAAAACTGTAACAGAACCAAACCTGTGCAAAGCTGTTAACCAACAACAAAAACCATCATCAAAAACCAGTCTCAAATCAACCAAGTCATAACCACCATCAAAAACCTGTCAAAGTCTCAAACCAACCAAAACAGTAACAAATCACAAAGCCTCAAACAACCCAGAAGACAACCAACAATCCTCATCGTAACAAAATAAAACACTGTAAACAATCACAAGAGTCCCAAAATCCATCAAACAACATCCTTATCCTTCAACAAAGAAGATAGAAAAAGGTTACCAGAAGCGCGCCTTCAATCTTCATTTCTTCCCCCTCACAAATCCCGCCACCAGGGAGCGCCACCCTCAGTCTCACCATCCCTTTCCATTTCACAGAAGAATTCCAAACAGGTATGAACTTTTCATCTTTCTCATAAATCCCTAAAAGCAACTCCATGCATCTCAATGGATAATAAAGTAGATTAACAGAAAAACGTAACAAGACAAAACAAATAACAAAATTATTCAAAGCTTTAATAACCATAGAACTTCACCTTTTCAAGAAAAAACCATTAGAGCTTGGTTAGGAGGTGAGAGAGAGCGCTCCGGCAACAGAAATTTGGGGGGGGGGGAGATCAGATAAGCTAGAATCGAACATTTTAGGCATAAATCAGAACTTAGTGTTTCCAGAAAAATGTGAATCAGGACGAGACGAAGAGGCCAAAAGTGGTTTGTTCATGAAATTAGGAAGAGGTGAGTGATAAGGTGAGAAGATGAACAAAAATGGAAAAGTTAGGATGAACAAGGATGATACAGAGATAGGCGAAGGGTTGAGGCAGCGCCGCTGTGAAACACAAAGGGGTTCCAAGAACCCTAATTGTGTTTCCACCCTTAATCAAACAAACTAAACTGACTTAAGACCTTGGGCATGTCTTGTTCAATTCCCCCTAAGGCCCACGGGTTTTCTGGGTACACCCCCCCCCCC